>BLKM01000575.1:585187-612377 GCA_013340265.1 Coptotermes formosanus | reverse complement strand
ACTCAGTGCGTACCGCGCTGTAAACACTCTCCACTTCGGTTATAAAAACCAGTCTCTTAATGTTTTATAAGGCAAAAGTTGCTGTTTGTTCTGAGATCCGTACAAAACACATAAACGCAATGTGGGCACCACGTAGAATTTTTTAATGTTAAACCTGGTGGTATGTAAAGTTACCGCTAGGCTTTAAAAGGTTCAGCCTTTAAAGACGAAGCGTATCTGTTTTATATAAGGACTCGGTGCGTACCGCGCTGTAAACACTCTCCACTTCGGTTATAAAAACCGGTCTCTTAATGTTTTATAAGGCAAAAGTTGCTGTTTGTTCTGAGATCCGTACAAAACACATAAACGCAATGTGGGCACCACGTAGAATTTTTTAATGTTAAGCCTGGTGGTACGTAAAGTTACCGCTAGGCTTTAAAAGGTTAAGCTCGTCAATCAGTTATGTCTTTCACACTGATGTTCTTTTCTGAAAAATACAAGAACGGAAAAGGAAATAAATTTTATTCCTCCTTCTCTTTGTATCAATATATTTTTATTCACTTCGACTGTGCCTACATACTGCTCTCCCGCTTCTTTCTGCTCCGTCTCTTCCTCATACTATATATCCACTGTCGTTAAGCTTCTGGTATTTCATTTTTAGGTTTTTTTGTAAAGAAACAAAAAATAAGGTCAAGCGATTGTAATGGTATGTCTAATTTCAATTTTTGAACAAATAGAAAGACTTTAATAAAGTGTGGCACGAACCTCATGCTGTTACAGCCCATTAAACCATCCTGGTTGTAATTTCTACGTTAGGTAACAACAACACGGCGAGGGTGCAGATTTGTAATGTGAGAAGTAAAGACGCCAAATTTAGGCAATATGCCTGCGAAACTCACAAGTAAATACAATTTCTGGGCTAGGGGCAAGATCTGTATATCAATTTCTTACCCTGCACTACATAACGAGGAACTTAATGGCCTGCACTCAGCATCAAATATTATTCAGGTAATCAAATCGAGAAAAATGGGATGGGTGGGGCATCTAGTACGTATGAGAGAAAAGAGAGGTGCATACAGGATTTTGGTGGGGAGACCTGAGGTAAGGCGACCACTTAGGAGACCCAGGCATACATGGGAGGATTATATTAAAATGGATCTTCAAGACGCGGGATCGGGGCATGGATTGGATTGAGCTGGCTCAGGATAGGGACAGGTGGCGGGCTCTTGTGAAGGCGGTAATGAACCTCTGGGTTCCATAAAATGCGGGAGATCTTTTGACTAGCTGAGAACCTGTTAGCTTCTGAAGAAGGTCTCTGCTCCATGGAGTTAGTTAGTTAGTTAGTTAGTTAGTTAGTTAGTTAGTTAGTTAGTTAGTTAGTTATTCTTACCTGCTGGGGGAAAATCGAAATGCAGTTTGCAGCGTCATTTTTAAGATATAGAGAGGAAAAAATTTTTGAATACGGATTTATTGCCTTATCTGTATAACTTTCTAACAGACTGTCTGTCATAAGGCGGGCTTTTCGTTAACAATTACTTCAGAAGTTTTAATTGGAAAACTGAATATGCAAAGAGTCTAACTAAAGAAGACTGATAGACATCTATGTAATCTATATATATTTTTTATATAACAGATGCTGCGTTTTTGAAAAGTGCAGCTTTTTATCGACTTTGGATGGGTTTAAGTTTATATCCTTTTCTATAAAAACCCCTCATTATGATCCGGTACAAAATTCCGATTGCAGTATTTCGGACAGCACGATCGTTACGTGCTGGTGCTGCCAGAAGCAAATCATTTCCCAAGAAGAGTGCATCTTAGCTGTGCTATATACTGCTTTTGCTCGCATGTTGTTAAGAACAAGGATCCATTAAATTTCATGTCGCCCTGAGAAATGAGCGTCATAATGTCGGCTTCATACACACAGCGGTTAGAGCAGTCCTGCTACGAGACAGCTGTAGTTATGTTTTGTAGAAACATTCGTTATCTCCCCACTCTTGACCTTACTCACGGTTTAAATCTATAGTCAACTACTGACTCCCATTGTTGTGATGACAGTGAACACTTTGTGAACACTAATAATGAATACAATGGTCAGTTCTTGTGTTAGGAACCTTATTTAACTATTCTGAAGGTACGTTTACTTTTCGAAATACCAGTTTTCCTTAACCCTTTAAAGACGAAGCCTATCTGTTTTATATAAGGACTCAGTGCGTACCGCGCTGTAAACACTCTCCACTTCGGTTATAAAAACCAATCTCTTAATGTTTTATAAGGCAAAAGTTGGTGTTTGTTCTGAGATCCGTACAAAACACACAAACGCAATGTGGGCACCACGTAGAATTTTTTAATGTTAAACCTGTTGGTACGTAAAGTTACCGCTAGGCTTTAAAAGGTTAAATTAATTAATTCATCCTTTCTCTCCTCCTTACACCAATGACCTCTCAGTACGAACGCATTTTACGGCAAACATTCATTATTGTAATAAACTCTACTAATTTATTCTATAATTCCGCCGTCTTTGTTTATTACAAGTATATTTCGGAGACTATATCTGTCTCCTTCTTCAGGTGTGACGTAGCGTTAGGCACCCCACCGCTCTACGTATTTTAGTAAGACCAAGCCTCAATCAGTGAAAGCAGTTTTTTCTATAAATTTATACAATGGACAATATCTAAATGATTTATCAAGTCTATTAAAACATGTCAACGTCAGATTTCTTCATAGGAAATTGTGCTGAAGCATAGGTTTGTTTTGCCTGTTGAGAATCCTGTAATTTGTACAGTGTGGGTTGCGTTTTGTGTTGTACAGTTTTGAATTAGATATTGTTACATGAACAGAGTGTAAGTATTCCTGACAATTAATCCTACCCCATTTCCCTCCACCCGGCTGTCCATTTTTATAAAAGCCAATGGTCAACTGTTAATTAAAAACCCTGTATGGCTTCAGCCACAGAATCCTGTGCAAACAACAGCAGAATGCAAATTAAAACGTGACTACGTGTACATGGGCATGAGAACGTAGTACTGCCACGTGGCACTCCTGCCTTCACATAACCATGTTAAAACAGCATATAAAAGGGTTAAATTTCATTAACAAATCCCGCGTCTCTTACAAACCCCTTCAGAATGAGTTGCCTTGAACAGCGCACTGTGATGTGCTGTCGGTCCACTACTGCGTGTTTCGTACGGATTTCAACTACAACAGTGTCAGATGTTTATAAAAAGGGGGTTAACCTTTTAAAGCCTAGCGGTAACTTTACGTACCACCAGGTTTAACATTAAAAAATTCTACGTGGTGCCCACATTGCGTTTATGTGTTTTGTACGGATCTCAGAACAAACAGCAACTTTTGCCTTATAAAACATTAAGGGACCGGTTTTTATAACCGAAGTGGAGAGTGTTTACAGCGCGGTACGCACTGAGTCCTTATATAAAACAGATACGCTTCGTATTTAAAGGGTTAAACATATTTGGGTACCATAAAATACAGTAAAATTACAATAAGAACACAGAACCACTAGTTTTATAATCTGAACGCCGTATTTACTGTTATTATGGGGATTATACCGGGGACGCTGAAAACGGTGGATAAAATAGAAATAAGAACGGCTAATTTTCGGGAGTCTGTTTAACAGTTAACTTAGCTGCGACAGAGAACAAAAAAACGGAAATTAAACTGCTCGTTTCATATCTGTCCATAAATAAAAAGAGCATAAGTACAAAATTTAAAACGAAGGAATATTTCCAAATTAAGTCAAGTATTAAAGAGAAAAATTAAAATGAATGATGTAAATAGAGCACAAATAGATAAGGAATGAAGAAAGCGGTTAAAACAACCCAAAGAAGTAGCAGAATGGAAGTAGTAAAAAGAAGAGGAAATAAATAAGTGAGAGCAAGAGGAACGGAAAAATGAAGGCGGCAGATAAAGTAGAAGTAAAATACATGCTGGAAGGAAGGAAGGAAGGAAGGAAGGAAGGAAGAAAGAAAGGAAGGAAGGAAGAAAGAAAGAAAGAAAGAAAGAAAGAAAGAAAGAAAGAAAGAAAGAAGGAAGGAAGGAAAGAAAGAAAGAAAGAAAGAAGGAAGGAAAGAAAGAAAGAACAAGCAACTTAAAAATTTAGATGCATGATGAATTTATTTAGAACCCGTAAAATGTTAACAAAATCAGGATTCCCTTTTGCTTTAATTTTGCCACGTGAGTTACCAGGAAACTGGCCAACATGCTGGCGATCCTAGCTGCCAGTCCATGAATAACACACTCCGTACCTAACCACAAACGGCCTCGGAAATTCTCTGATCAGTTGATTTCGTACTTTAATTTCAGTTTATTCCCAGTTCTATCAGAAGCACAGAATCATGAAAATTTATCCACTACCAGGTTAGTGACCTATAAATTACGTCACACTTCCACGTACACACGAGCCGATAATCCCCACATTTCTTATGAATAACTCACATTACCTGACGCTACTGTGCAGAACTTATCAGGGAATCTCAACAACACCCACAGTGTTCATGGCTGCTGAATCGCCACGTTTTGAAACACTGTATATTGGCATCGAACCAAAACCCCTTGCAAATCATGCAACCCCTGCTTCATGATGACGTAAGAGACATCCAAGCGTAAGCTACTGATAAGGCTTGGGGCGATGAGATAATTGTGCGCTGGGTACACGAGGTTGCATATCTCCACTAACGTGCTGATAGGGCGAAGCACGGTTCACACTAGAGCGTGAAGATATCGGGTGCGTGTCAAGTAGACGTGAACACATCTATCGTCTACATCAGTTGAAGTACCAGTGTGCTTATTTAAGTAAGCAATCAGTTAACCTGCTAAGCGAAACAGGGCCCTGAAGAATCGAACAATCTAACACATTTAACCCTTTAACTCCCAGGGCCGATCCCAGTGGCCGCGCGGTCTAAGGCGTGGGTCTGCGGCCGAGTGCTTGCTGGGACCGCGGGTTCGAATCCCACTGGGGGCATGGATGTGTCTTTTACAGTGTTTGTGTTGTCAGGTAGAGGTCTCTGCGACAGGCCGATCCCTCATCCAGAGGAGTCCTACCGACTGTGGTGTGTGTCTGAGTGTGATCAAGTAAAAATAAACAACCTCGACACCTGCTGTGAGTGGGTAGAAGAGGGAAGGACAACGAAGTGAAAAGAAACGAAACTCCCAGGGCTTATTATATATAGTCTGCCTATCTCCAAGTTTAACCCTTTAAAGACGAAGCTTGTCTGTTTTATATAAGGACTCAGTGCGTACCGCGCTGTAAACACTCTCCACTTCGGTTATAAAAACCAATCTCTTAATGTTTTATAAGGCAAAAGTTGCTGTTTGTTCTGAGATCCGTACAAAACACATAAACGCAATGTGGGCACCACGTAGAATTTCTGAATGTTAAACCTGGTGGTACGTAAAGTTACCGCTAGGCTTTAAAAGGTTAATATTACGAAACTGTACACTCTGACCACACAGTACGTTTACGTACTTAGCACGGTCTTACAATAAACAACCTTTATGTCCCCATACCGCGTCAACAGGCTGGTATTTCGAATGGAAGGGCTGTGTTAACTCTGACGTCACAAGCCAGTCTTTATACATAATGCTTGTTGCATTGCATGTGGCATTTGTGATGGACAAGATGGCGCTGGAACTGGTTTTCCTCCGAGTACTTCGGTAATTCGGATCTGAATGCATTATTCTTAAAACTCAAGTATCATGTGAAAATAACATATAAACATAAGGGCTGACACCCACACAACAACACATTTTCAATTACGTAAGGAAATGTTATTTTCTGTGGTTCAATAGCCCGTACCCACAACAAACACAAAAGACCAACATTCACGCCTTCAGTGAGATTCGAACCCGCGATCCCAGCAGTCGAGCGGCCGCAGACCTAGGCTTTAAGCTGCACTGCCACCGGAATCAATCTGTAACACAGTGCTGCTCAGAAACCAGTTTCCGATATTGCCAACCAATTACTGGAGCAGATAAACTCGATGTAACAGTCATCTCCTGCTGTCGTCCCTACAACGCCATTGGTTGACAGACTTTCGATTCGAACCTCATCTCATATTATTGTTTTCTGTGTGTGCCTGTAGAGTGCAGCAGCAGTAGGGTTTGTACATTACAATCACAGCCAGTTGGATTATTGGCTATTTCATTTGCTGTGGTCAAACTTAGCCTGGGAAATAGAATGCCTAGTGGGAGGACATTCATTTAATACTCTGATATCTAAATGGACGTTTGATTAATTTCATATCTTATTCAGCGAAATTGAATCAACTGCGGAAGTTAGGAACATTTACAAACATGCTTGATCGTTATATAATAAGAATTACAAAAGATTAATTAGAAAGCCGTCATATGTGGGCCGTGCCATGGCTCAGGCGGTTAGCCGCCGGCCTCCCACCAAGGAGGCCCCGGTTCGATCCCGGGTCAGTCCATGTGGGATTTGTGGTGGACAAAGTGGCACTGGGACAGGTTTTTCTCCGAGTACTTCGGTTTTCCCCTGTAAATTTCATTCCACCGTTGCTCCATTACTAGGGAAAGGACAAAAAATAATCATCACCTTCATCACAGGGTTGCACAATAAGCCTCATGGCTGCGGTGCGTCCGTAGCGTCTGCAGCGGGGTCCTTTATCACTAAAAAAAAGCCGTCAAGTGTTATGTAAAGGTACCAAACAGGTGTTCACTACAAAAATAAGATCGCCGGCAATATCACGAGGATTCCACTCAAATCCTTCTCCCATACACTGCAGCTTGATCTGACACGCTGATTGTACCTCAGCTAGTCAAGAAATTCCTCTCCTTTTTATTCATTTAATCAAAATAATAAGAAATTTTGGATTTATTGAAAACAAATAAGGTTGTAATTTATTTTAAACGGAAATAATAAACGTCTGATGACAATTCTTTGCGCGGAAATTAAGTGCGGCAAAATTCTGAATACCTTATGTGTGTACGGTGTGACGTACATACGAACTGCGAATCTTCTAACAACAAGGAACACGGAGACCCATCGACAATGATTACAACAGAAAGATAGACTCGCTTTCAGACAGGAGAACAAAGCCGTGACAGTAACAAACTTGAAGCTGACAAACTCCAGATTCTCTGGGAAAATTAGGAATTAGTTCGTACTAGAACTCTGCATTATACGTCTGCAAGGAATTAGCCGTGATAGTCACTTTGTACCTACTGCAGGCACGTAAGGCGTAACCGACAGATAAAGTTTGGTTCATCCGTAAGCCATTTAGCTAGCCTGTAACAAGAGAAAATATCCGCCACTTCCCAAAAACAGGCCAGTTCAATCATGTGCATTGAACTGTCATTGATGATGGAAGATTGATTTTTAATGACGATGTTTATACCGCAGAATTAAGAATTAGATGAAAGTGAATCCAAGCTAACGTTATTTCCGGTACAAAACGGGTCCATACCGAGAAGAATGCTGTCCGTAGTTGAAGCACAAGGATTTGGAAATCACATAAGGTGCCCGGTCTTGAAAAAAACCCTACTAAAATAACAATTAATGTATTGTAAAAGTGGCATAAATAAAGAAAGGAAAACAGTTGTAAAGTACGAGTCTTTTGCAAAAGAAATGTTTCTACCGTCACGTTCGAAAAGGGAACCTTTATATCAGAATGCCAACAGCAACAACAACAACAAATCACAGAAATATAAGAGAAACACCTGCTTCTATTAAACTTCCAGACATATCAGTGCGGCACACACAACACACAATCCGAATAACAGAAGTTTGCAGTTTAGCCCTTCAAAGACAACTTTTAACCTTAATTATATTTAAAGATCCAGTCCGTACCGCGCAGTAAACACACTCTGTCTCGGCTATAAAAACCAGTCAGTTAATGCTGTATAGGGAAATAACCGCTGTTTGTTCTGAGATCCACACAAAACACATAAATACACTGTGTGGGCAGAACGTAGAATTGTTGAATGTTAAACCTTACGATAGAGAGACACCACTGTGTTTGAAAATGTTAAATGAGTATTTGTGCAGACACGAGTAACACAAATTATCACGCCAATTAAAAGGGTCGTGCTGACGTATTTTAATTTCTGTTCTGTTCCTCTAAGAACTTGGCTACCAGCGAGTGTTTGTGCAAGTCAGGTGATACCTGCACTCTCTGTTGGCAACGACCCTCGTCATACGTCCCGGAAATAACATTAATATTAATTCCCGTTTATCTTCAACGAAACAAACATAACCGTATTTGTGATTTATAGATAAGTTTCATGAATAATTACGTTTAATTGAAAACACAGAAAAGCCATATACGAACCGACACGCTGTTGACATTACAAAGCAAATGATACAGTTACATAACTTCCGGTTTGGGAATTGGAAAATATTAAGCAACTATTTTTTATTACACAGCCTGTTAATTCAAAGAGGCAGAAAAAATTTTCCATTACATATCGTTAAATATTCACTACTTTAACCCTTTAGAAACGAAGCGTATCTGTTTTATATAAGGACTCAGTGCGTACCGCGCTGTAAACACTCTCCACTTCGGTTATAAAAACCAGTCTCTTAATGTTTTATAAGGCAAAAGTTGCTGTTTGTTCTGAGATCCGTACAAAACACATAAACGCAATGTGGGCACCACGTAGAATTTTTTAATGTTAAACCTGGTGGTATGTAAAGTTACCGCTAGGCTTTATAAGGTTAAACACTGTTCACTTCTTTAATCATATATCTTTAAATCTATACCCAGTTTATTAAAGAACAAGTAACGTCTCAGAAAAGCCATAAAAATTTTTCTCAGCTTTCTTGTAAAGGAGCCGTTTTACTCGACTGATATAGGTTTAAATTGACTAACATGGACTGAAATTACATCCTAAAATACATCTTTAGTTTACAGTCATAATTACAGATTTCTTATGAGTCCCGTTTAACACTTTGGAAGGTAAAGGGCGCCGCTATGGGCACAACTCCACCAGTTACTTTCTACAGCTGCCTTTAACAATGCAGTCAAGCACGTCTATTTCAGTGAAGAATCTACGGTCATTTTTCTCACCCCTGGACTGAAATATTACACGTCAGTCTATACGCCTTACTAACCGGGCCGGCAGCAGAGGAGAGCGATACTGAAACCTGCAGCCTTTAAATTAAATTTTCACTTCTCACAAATTAAAGACAAATTTGTATAATTAACTTTAATTAGTATTCCACTGAGGAATTTCTCTTTGCAATAATCGAATAAACACTATACACTAGCGACATCTGGTCGCCGGCTGAAGGAATTAATGAAGTGAAGAGTCTTAAAGAAATATTTCTATATTAACCCTTTAAAGACGAAGCGTATCTGTTTTATATAAGGACTCAGTGCGTACCGCGCTGTAAACACTCTCCACTTCGGTTATAAAAACCCGTCTCTTAATGTTTTATAAGGCAAAATTTGCTGTTTGTTCTGAGATCCGTACAAAACACATAAACGCAATGTGGGCACCACGTAGAATTTTTTAATGTTAAACCCGGTCGTATGTAAAGTTACCGCTAGGCTTTAAGAGGTTAAGCATGGGTAGTATTGAATTACAAGTGCGTTAGGTCGCAGAATGACAATACTACGTCTGAAATGAATGGTTATTTAACAACCCACTTCCAACTCATAAATATTTAAGCAATCTGAAACCTATCATACATACAAAATATTATTCGTTTCGTTATTTCTTTATTTAATGTCTGCATTATACAGCGTTTGAAGATAATATTATGAATGATGGTAATCCGTAATAAAGAGGATTGAATCAGGAGATTAGTACTTGTGTATCATCCCGTTATTTTCCAAGAGTGAATGAGGAAATTCAAGAATAACCCTAAAATCACAGATGGCATCTCAATCGACATTCGAAGACGGGACTCATCAGATATGAACCACAAGTCCTAACAAATCCACTGCGATATTCTGCCTCATTACGTCATGGTTTCTGGGTACAGACCGACTAATTGAAACGTATGGCTTCTATGCTTGGACAATATTTCCAAATTGATTTATATAAAACTTCCGTTCCACGTCAAATGTAAAATTTAGTAAGAATTTTAAGTTTTAATTATGAAACTTTGCGATGTTCTGTACACACGAGAAGAAGCAAGCAGATTGCTACAAACCTGTAGGCAATGTAATCGCGCACAGTTGATGTCTACTGGTAACATTCACGACTTTACGTCTGCACTCAGTGGATACAAAGGACACTGTAGGGTACAAAACTGCAAGGAAAATAATTCTAAAGCAAAGGACACCTTTTTCTTTTATTTTGTTTTCCAATGGCTGGTGCTGCACAAAGTCCAGTTCCTCTCTAGCCCTTGCCTCAGTTCGAAAACCATCGGGTTTTGAATGGCGTCGCCTTTTTTGCGTAATAGGCCCGATATTGCAGTTATTATACAAATACGTTCACAAACACTTGTTGCACTTATATAGTATTGTACCTGAGCGCGACACACAAACGTTATCTGTGACAGAAGTGTGAATGGATGGATGAATGAATGAATGAATGAATGAATGAATGAATGAATGGACGAAAAAAAGAACGAACGAACGAACGAACGAACGAAAGAATTAATTAATTAATTAATTAACGAATGAATGAATGAACGAATGAATGAACGAATGAATGAATGAATGAACGAACGAACGAATGAATGAACGAACGAATGAATTAATTAACGAATGAATGAATGAATGAATGAACGAATTAATTAATTAATTAATTAACAAACGAATGAATGAATGACTGAAGGAACGAACGAACGAACGAACGAAAGAACTAAAGAACGAATGAATGAACGAACAAATGAATGAATGCATGAATGAATGAACGAGTGAATGAATGAATGAAAGAATGAATGAATGAATGAACGAAAGAAAGAATAAATGAATGCATGAACGAATGAAAGAATGAATGAACGAAAGAAGGAACGAACGAACTAATGAATGAATGAATGAACGAATAAATGAATGAAATCTGCAGTCTTGAAGGAAAGAGGTCAAGCTGAAGTTTAGGTCATTTTACTGCAGGCCGTGTTGATCCGCTCATTCCACAGAACTGGCCGTGAAGTTACGACGTGTGGAAAGCCACAAACGATACTATTCGGATTTTCAATTTCAGTGACGGCCATGAAGGGCGTTGTAATGTCACCCGGCTGCAAGCAAGCCCCTTAACTGCCTGTTGGTTTAAACTCAGAGAAACGGTTATGGGCACAGCGAGAGTCGACAACACCGCTCATGCTGTGTATGCGTCCACAGAACAGCACCTGTCAAAGCACAGTGTGTCACGGAGTGAGTTCTAGCAGGCAGAGTCAGTAACGTTTAGAAATATTTTGTCATTAGTTATGCAAGAGTGAAAAAATTTTCCAAAAAAATTTGGGAGCCACCTCAAAAATTCTAGGCCCCAGGAAGTTAATATAAATCAAGATTCATACTGAGCACCCACAAAATATTAGGCACTTTAGTACAAAATTTATCCGTCCGCCTCCCATCTATGTTTAGGTCATCCAAGTCATCATTTCCGCTCGGGTCCCCCCATCAAAATCCTGTACGTACTTCTCCTGTTCGCCATACGTGCCACATGCTCAACCTATCTCATTTTTTCCACGTGTTCTCCCAAATAATATTTGGTGCGAATTACATATCATGAAGACCCATGCAATCTCCTCCACTTCTCTGTTATCTCGTACTTCGCAGGACCAACTTTTTTCCTTAACACCCTACTCTCAAACTCCTTCAATCTATGATTCTTCTTCATTGTAAAAGACCAAGTTTTACGCCCATATAAAACAACAGGCAAAATTATAATTCAGCTTTATTTGTAAGAACGTGAAAACAACAAACCCTCACAGTAGCACCAGATTCGACACCCAGTCAATAATATCACTAGCTCCACAGAGCAGAGACCTTCTTGAGAAGCTAACAGTTTCTCAACTAGTCAAGAAATTCCGCGTATTTTATGGAACCTGGAGGTTTATTACCGCATTCACAAGAGCCAGCCACCTGTCTATCCTGAGTCAGCTCAATCCAATCCATGCCCCATCCCACTTCTTGAATAATCCGTTTTAATATTATCCTCCCATTTACGCCTGGGTCTCCCAAGTTGTCGCCTTCCCTCAGGTCTCGCCACCAAAATCCTGTATGCAACTTTCTTTTCCCCATATACGTGTTAATTTGAAGTAGTTATGTTAGTCAATAACGTAACTACTTAAAATTATATTTTCAAAAGAGTAGGGCGTGCCTGACACTTTCTGCTATTGCAAGACATTTGCAAACAGTGAAGACAAGCTGCAGGGTACAGTTTTATCTGCGCGCCTCAGAACAAACCCCTAGCCTGCGGGAGGAACAGACGGAAAAACGGAGACAGTGAAGGAAATGTGAGGTGATAACGAAACGAGAATTATCGCTATTATTGTAACTTGACGGTAGTTTGCACTGCCAAGTTGGCAAGTTCCAATAATCCTCACCTTCTGCTTCCTCCCTGCAGGCGTATAATGCCTCTCCGCTGTCCGACTCAACTGCCTAATCACAGTGATACAGCATTGGTAATATCACGCCATATACATCTTACCGGGGAATACTTAATAAGTTCGCGAGTGTCCGCAGTGTTTACACTTCCGGCGCGTTCGCTCATTTTTGTTCATATTATTTTTTAATACCTTCAGTACAGTGTAACCCTTTAAAGACGAAGCGTACCTGTTTTATATAAGGACTCAGTGCGTACCGCGCTGTAAACACTCTCCACTTCGGTTATAAAAACCAGTCTCTTAATGTTTTATAAGGCAAAAGTTGCTGTTTCTTCTGAGATCCGTACAAAACACATAAACGCAATGTGGGCACCACGTAGAATTTTTTAATGTTAAACCTGGTGGTATGTAAAGTTACCGCTAGGCTTTAAAAGGTTAAACGCAGTGAATAATTTCCTTTGCTTTTCGGGTGGGATGGTATGTTTAAATTGTCAAATGTTTCGCCAGTGTCTCTGCCTCTGTTCATTTCCTAACCGATCCCTTAAAAAGGGAAATATCGCTTTTCCTGCCCTTATCTCATAAATGGCGAGATATCCCATTTCTTCTACTTATCTCATAAAAGGCTAGTTCTTTGTCTCCTTAGTTATTCCTCAGGCCTCATTTCACACCTTACAGACAACACCATAAGTTCATATTATAAAGTGAAGTCGTATGAATGTACCTTAACGTCCACGTAAAGTATCTGCTTTGTTCAACTGTAAACAAAATCGGAATACATCTGCGAATTTTAGTAAAATTTCCGAATATAAAATTTCACGAAATATTTTCCTGTGATAGACTCGCTGTTCTTTGCAGACGGACGGACGGACGGACGGACAGATGTGACGAAGCTATTAGTTGATTTTTAAAACTCTTTGCGAGTGCGTACGAAAACTGATATTTACTCAACTGATCAATTTTTCCCTGCTGTTATGCATTTGTGCCTTACGCCACGCAGCCACCAAACTGCCATTGAGTGTGGCGTATCCTCAACCAGTTTAACCCAGACCAAATCTCGGCGTCTAATTTCACCATACTTATAGTGAAATTAACATCGAGTAACTGAAAACAGTTTCGACCTAACAACTTTCCCATCAGATTTTAAGGTTTCTTCTATAAAATTTACCATTGCCGCAATTCTGGTCTAAATATAAATACACATTCCATATCTGGGATTAGACAGTCTAGGTGTGCACGTAGAGTTACGACGCCACTAGGCAGAGCTCCAGCATTAAGTCACAAAGCGCGTGGTACAATAAAGAACCCAAATTTACGACAAGTGTTACTTGTAATTCTTGTCGTAAACGCGGGTAACACCTCATTTTATTGTGTTTTGCTTCTCTGTGAGATTGTTTATAATGGAGGCTAATAGATGGAGCGCTTGTCAGTTATGTAGCTTTGTACAAACATCAGACACGATGTAGACTCGTCACCAGAACGCAGTACAGAATCACATTGTAATTATAAATGATGAAACGTGGAAATTCCGTGTGATGGGGCGCAACAGTATATCAAAATGATATTCACGAAGGAAGCAATAAGAAACCAAATTTAGTAAATGTAAACAACTTGCCAAGTCAACGTCGTAGATTGTCTTTTAAAAAATATTTACCTAAACGATCAACAAAATGCTCTCTATTTAGAGAATTGCGTGTTTACAGATTCTTATCTGTGAAGCCTGTTATGACGCAACTGAATCCATTTCACACAATTGTGGCTTAATTCAATGATTCATTTTAATATTATCCTGGTATCTAACCCTAGTCGTAAAGAAATACAAGATTAAGATGTGTTAGTCTCTCTACTGTATTTTTGTTAATATGAAAATTAGTTTGTCACTACGAAAAGTGAAAGCATTTGAGAACAACTTTGCTAGGCACACGGTCAGACTTTGGAGCTGTGACGCAAGAAAAATGCTGAGAATTTTACTTAATGAAGCGCACCGTTGCCACGACTCAATAAAAGCAAAACGAGACGGGCAGGACATTAGCACGAATAGAATTATGCGACATTTATTTAGTATTTCAGTATAAATTCATCTAATTTTGTGCATCTGACGTTGGTAGTTCTCCCCATGCATGATGTGTGTGTGTGTCCCACAAAATCTTATTCACATATTCATTCCACGAATTTCAAATCAGAACAGATCAATTACTTAATCTCACGCAATTCTGCAATTTCCACTACTCTGTAACATCGCACCTGGCATTAAAATTCTCCCGTTTTTATTCACAAAGACCATCAATCACTCTTATACGAGCACCACTCAGATTAAACTGCCTTCTCTTATCTATTCATTTCTTTTTGGCTTACTTAACAGGACTCAGATTAACCGTTTAAAGACGAAGCCTATTTGTTTTATATAAGGATTCAGTGCGTACCGCGCTGTAAACACTATCCGCCTCGGTTATAAAAACCAGTCTCTTAATGTTTTATAAGGCAAACGTTGCTGTTTGTTCTGAGATCCGTACAAAACACATAAACGCAATGTGGGCACCACGTAGAATTTTTTAATGTTAAACCTGGTGGTACGTAAAGTTACCGCTAGGCTTTAAAAGGTTCAGCCTTTAAAGACGAAGCGTATCTGTTTTATATAAGGACTCAGTGCGTACCGCGCAGTAAACACTCTCCACTTCGGTTATAAAAACCAGTCTCTTAATGTTTTATAAGGCAAAAGTTGCTGTTTGGTCTGAGATCCGTACAAAACACATAAATGCAATGTGGGCACCACGTAGAATTTTTTAATATTAAACCTGGTGGTATGTAAAGTTACCGCTAGGCTTTAAAAGGTTAATCTCCCTTCTCTTATTTATTCATTTCTTTTTGGTTTACTTAACGGTACGTTCAATTGCTAAGAATAGACGTCCTCAAATTATAGAATAATTAGTAAGTAACTTGAAAGATGTGGAACGAAGCTGTCTTGATCGACTCCCACAATCTACCTGGAGGAAGCGAGGAAAATATTTACCGTTTGTTTCGGTATTCGGAATCCTGGCCAAAGATTTGGACCTGGACAACTTCAAAAAAAAAACAAGAATATTAGCAGCTTCATGTTTCCAGCCATTCCGCTAAACTCAATTTTTCTTTTCTCCAAAAACATCCAGACCGACTTTGGGGCCCACACAGCCTTCTATATAACTGCAAAGGCAGCTCTTTCCCCAGCTATAATGCGGCCGGGGCCTGAACCTGACAAAATATTTCTATTTACTGTCGAGGATAAGACAGAGTAACATTACACCTTTATTCTCCTCACCTCCTGTAATTGGATGCACACAGGCAAACTTATGTTGCTGCAAAATACAATAAATTTCACATTCAAACATCCTCATCGGAACGTTTAAAGTGGTCGGTGCTGTGTGAAGAAACACGGAAATTAATTTACAAAATATTTTTTGCAGATTTATGGTATCTTGTGTATAATCTGATAATTGTATCTTTCGATACAAAATATATTTTCAGTTGTTTGTTCTCAAAAACATTTTAAAATCTCTCTTCTACAATATGCAACTTCAAATAATTTGTTTAAAAGTTGTAATTATTTTCCCATTATTATTTCTTCTTGTCTGAGTTCCAGTGTCTTATGCGATATTATATTTTGTAATAAAAATCTTACAATTTCTACCCCATAAAATGCGGAAAAAGAAGCTTTAAAATCGATTCGTAGTGTATACACACTTCAGTAAATAGAAGCAATTTTCTGTATCTAAGAGACAGAACATCCTACGAAGTAACAACGTGTCTGCTGCTTCCTACACAATTTATTTGGCATATTGATAGACCCTTGTAGCAGCAGCGGCAAGCGATGCGTCGGTGCTTGAAGGAAATGTTAATTGGTGTCAGAGAACTTCCGCGTGGAAAGCAGCGTCGCGGAAGCTGCGTCGGAAAAATGGAAACTGGAGACGCGTGTAGGCCACTAATTTGCATGATATTGAAAACGTAGCCATCTTGTAGCCCCCACTAGCGACACCTATGTCCCACGACACCATTTGTGCTGACATCTGTAATGCAATTTCCTAAAAGCTGCCTGCCTGTTTTGGATAGGAAACAAAGCTTCAGAACATTAAATCTGGACAGTGTAATTTTGTTAGTAGAGGGTCTGTGTCTGTCCGTCACATAGTAGGCAAATATTTTAAAATTTTTTTAGAGTATTTTAAATTTGTGTTCAAATTTTCATGTATTGAAAATATATCAAGTTACTGCACTGCGTGTTGAGTGCTAGAAATATAGCTGAGCTGAAATCGAGAGAAATTAAATTTAAAATGTATTTTTACAAACACATAAGTATAAATGGATACGAAACTGAAGAAATGATGAACGAGAATACTGTGGACAGCGAAAATAATACAAACTTTCTACACAAGTATAAACAATTTTAATTATATTTGTTTTACATAGCGCGTATTTAATGCAATAGAATAAAATTTACTGACATCAAAGGCACAGAGTATATTTGTTTATTAAATTACAAAACATTTTATGTGTTTGAGTCTAAATGCCAAATTATCATCAAAAGTTGCCTTAAATATTTATTCAGATTTTACTAATAATACTTAACCTTTTAAAGCCTAGCGGTAACTTTATGTAACACCCGGTTTAACATTAAAAAATTCGACGTGCTTCTCATATTGCGTTTATGTGTTTTGTACGGATCTCAGAACAAACAGCAACTTTTGCCTTATACGACATTAACAGATTGGTTTTTATAACAGAGGTGGAGAGTGTTTACTGCGCGGTACGCGCTGAATCCTTATATAAAAACGAACACATTTCGTCTTTAAAGGGTTAATAAAGTCTGAAAATCCATTCTTAAGAGAAAACCCTGCTGATTATTGAACATTTAACATCATGAAAGAGAACCATGTTATAATTTAATAAATAAAGCTATTATGTGCTTTGATGATAAATTGTATCCTATTGAATGAGAAATATGGTTTATAATAATTGATTTAATAGACACAACTGTAAATCTTGGTGGGGGGGGGGGTCACAAGCACTGTGACTGTAAGAGATATAAATACAAAAACCATGAAAATATGGTCTGCATGCCCAAAAATTTACGGTAACCAAATATAAATAGAATAAACTTCAGGGCGCAGCTAAGTGTTTCTCACTTGGACAGCCACAGAACGGCTGCCATAATTTACACAATTCGTAGTTTCCGTAGTGCCTTCGAGTCAGTTCTAAGACAGCAACTACTTCTGAATATGCTGGAGCAGCCTTCTTCCACAACATCCCCAACTCGTTATTCACAATCGATGTATCAATCGACGTTACAAACGCTAAAATAAAACTCACACAAGACCCTATACCGGCTTATTCATTACAAGAGAATATTTGTGTGGTGATGGGTTTATGGACTTTATCCGTCGTCCGAAGAGTAAAATATTAAAAATATTAAAAAATTAAAATCACAACGTTTCGGAAGCTGGCTCTGCTTCCGTCCTCAGGTGAATGCAGGGGGAGAAGAGAAGAACACCTACTCTGTTGGGCCCGTTAGACAGAGCTAGCCTCCATCACTGGATATTCATTCTTATTCATTCTACAATCACAGCCAACTCGTTTTAAAGATAATTTTTGGCTACTGTTTTCGTCTCATAAGAGCCATCATCAGGCCGTAACAGAAACTGTAAGCTACAGAAACACACGTGCATTAAAGCTAGTCTTATTCATTTTTAATAAATCCAAAATGCACTCTATAGGTCATAACACAGTACGCCCAGCGGAATACAAAAATTTTATTTATTTATAATGCGATCAGCTAATTGTACGATAAATAAATAAAATTTTGTTGGAAGTGGACGTATTGTATTTCTAATTATTCAAAACAAAACGCGGATTAATTGTCTTAAAACTATGCCGTGGGAAATTTATTTTCCGATATATATATACACCCCCGTCAAAACAGCCTACACGCTTCTCTGCAGTAATATTTGTTACGACAGGGAAAAGTGTTGTTAAATAGTACGCAGGGCACATAGTAAAGCAGGCTTAAGTTGCGACAGAATTAATGTGCAAGGTTGTGAATATTTGCTTTTCGTACGTGAGGGGTGGTAAACAGCCACCCTCACAATAACACAACCCCTAACGTAGAGGACCAGGATTTGCTACTATGTTTTACTCGTGAGACATTGACTGCCCCATGCCTGAAGGGGCCGCTGTGCCCTGTAATGTGTCCCAAATTTTGGCTCCTCAGCACAGCCCTGTCCAACCTGGGGAGTCTTGTTGGTGTCTGCGCCACTGTTGGCGTAGTTACTGACTGAGTTGGCGCAGGAAAATAATCTCACATTTTGTTCGAATTACACGGAACCCACACATATATTCCGCGGGCACAATATAGGGGTTCAATCTTTTAAAGCCTAGCGGTAACTTTACGTACCGCCAGGTTTAACATTAAAAAAATTCAACGTGGTGCCGACACTGCGTTTATGTGTTTTGTACGAATCTCAGAACAAACAGCAACTTTTGCCTTATAAAACATTAAGAGATTGGTTTTTATAACCGAAGTGGAGAGTGTTTACAGCGCGGTACGCACTGAGTCCTTATATAAAACAGATACGCTTCGTCTTTAAAGGGTTAATGTGAAATGTGGGTGGACATGCAGTAACGGCGGGGGGGGGGGGGGTTTAACTGGTTAGTCTAAATCATATGAAGAGTTAACTGCTTCCAGATGAAAACCTTCTGTGAAGACGTTTATTATGACAAGGCTGGTGATGGCGTGTCTGTTCCACACAGACAGAAACACTTGCCTCTATAATTTGGTCTCCCCTCACCCAACCCCCACTCACCAGGCGTAGACTCGACTTACACGGCAGAAGTGTTGAGTTACAAGGTGCCAACTGAGATAATTACGCATTATAATGGGAATTTGTAAAGCAAATCTTGGATTCTACGACTTCATGATTGCACGTTGTACGAACAGGAAGAAGGGCGGGTGGGAGAGGCAGAAGCATACACTGAGGATAGCATACACTGAGGATAGCATACACTGAGGATAGCATACACTGAGGAAGCATACTGAGAGGATTTCAGGTAAAATTCACCCTAAGACAAGCCACAAAGGCCCAGAGAGGGAGTAGGGATACACGTCTATTCTTACTTCCACCTCGGCGCTAGATAGGGTGGGTGGAAAAAGACAAGCCCCGGCCGCTTTACCCCGGGGAAAGAGAACGGGTAGCCATTGCGCGGGGTGTTGGGTGGATCCCAGGGCATGTCTGGACGGCTGCGGAAAATCTCGACACCGCGACGCATGACAGGAGAGTCAAAGAGACTGGACCTTGAAGCAGATGGAGTGAAATAAACACGGACTTGTGTGTTTGTAGTTTGTCGTATATACACGTGAGGCATCACGTTCATAGTTCACCAGTTCACTGTTGTGAGGAACACATTTCTACAGTATAGCTACAAAACCGACATTTCAGTCTCCAAAATTCTAAAAAACACACGTCTTTGGAGACATAGATCTCAGAGGAGGAAAATACTGAATGTTACCTCGGAAAGCGGAGATAGCAGTGCTAGAACAAATGCAACTGCCATAGAATAGGGTCAAGTGGAGGGATTCGTATTATGAATACACTCTTCTAAAATTTTGGTTTTTCATAAATTGAGGAATTTCGCGATCAAAAGGCTGTCTAATGCTCAGGAAAGAAACTCTTAACACTGCGAGAAATTACAGTTCGAACACAGCTGCACCAGTAATGTTAAACTGCACTTCTGTTTGTTGCATGCCTCCATATACTTCCCTCATACATTCTGTATGTTTCTGCACCCTTCTGTGGCCTTAAGATATTTATTGCACAAACAAATCTGACAGGACAGATGTAAATTCATATTTAATCTAAAATATGGAAACGTGAGGGAAACCCCCAAGTGAAGTTCCGGCTGTCTTTAACTCCGACAGTATTTGAAAATAACCTTCTTTCCATCAGAATGCATAAAAACTTCATAATCAGGTTCCAGGTTCGAATCTTTGTCGCATATCTCTGACTCTGAACTAAGTTCTCTGTCCGTCCGTCCGTCCATCCGTCCGTGCGTCCAACAAATGTCTACGACGTTACATAAAATAGGCCACGTCCACTTCTTTCCACGTTGTTTCCCTTCGTTATGATTCAGCCATTATATGAACCCAGGATACCTTGATAAACGTACAGCGTTAATTGGCGTTAATTAACTTCTAATTAAAAAGGCGGCTAATTGCGTGTATTATATTGAGCTGGCCTCAATTTGTAGCTCAGTGGCAGGTCAAAACTGTGACGTAATTCAAGAAATCAGAACTTGAGAATATTTCTGCAGGGTTGAAGTACTCGCATGGGAAATTACGTACAGGGAGGGGAATTACCGGTACTGGGTGTGTAAAAAATTGGTCCTAATGTTACCCATCTGGTATTTATACTGTTGGATTGAAAGTGTGTAACAAGAAGAACTTGACGCATGATAGAACGTTAAATGTTAAGTAAACAGTTGCTACACGATGGTCAAAAACATGGTTTTCATTGTCCTTCGCTCTTGCCGGAAGTTTCCAAACACAAAATAACACGAGGTCAGCAGTGGAATTTTTAAATATCTGTCACACTATACAGTGCTTGATCCAACAAATCGCAAATCAATAATAAATAATCATTTGTCACTTATGTTCGTGCTACATGTTTCGACCTCTACAAGGTCATCATCAGGGAAGTATATACAAAGGCCTAAACATAAAACAAATTCTGTCGAAGACGTGCGTGTGTAGAGTTAAAATACAACAGTGTTAAATAAAATTATTAATAATGTTTAAAATATAAATCAGTTAACAACTTCTTATACAGTTGTAACCAATATTTAGCCTTCCATTGCCGATAAACACATGTGTCAATTTTTGTCGACTTCATTCAAACAGATTAGCCTCAAAAGTTAATGCAAATCGAATTCTTTCAGATTTATGCACACAGTCGTTGATTTTCAGTAGTTTTAAGTTGGTGGTACGTTGTCACTTTACGGACTATATTGTGTCCATGTTAGATTACTGAATATGGAGCGCTGACGGAACAGCAATTGATAGGGAATAACCCAAGTGCTTGCAGCTAAACGTGGTCTGGTGTTACTCCGCCCGTAATAAACTCCCTTGCTCTGACCCGGGATCGAAACCAAACTTCAGCCGTTAGACGGCGGCGACTGACAGTGGTTTTTCTTTCGAATTCCTTTACCGAAGTTATCAAGTGAAGAACACAAATCATGTTTAATGTGTTCCATGTCCGTGCACTATATTATACAAAAAAACTTTAAACACCAACGAATGCACAAAGAGATTTTTCCTCAATTATAACACACTCCTACATGTTTCGACCCTGCTGGGTCATCTTCAGGGAGAAACCTTCCGTTGTCGTGCTGTTGACTGTGCACTGAGGCGTGCACACCTCAGTGCACAGTCAACAGCACATTCTCGCTTAACTGTATAGTGCAACCTAGTGTAACGAGAACGGAAGGTTTCTCCCTGAAGATGACCCAGCAGGGTCGAAACATGTAGGAGTGTGTTATAATTGACGAAAAAAACTCTTTGTGCGTTCGCTGGCGTTTAAAGTTTTTTTTGAACACAAATTATATTCTCCGAATTGAAGCGTCTGACCTGTTCCTATCACAGCCCCTCTTCTTGAAATATAAACACGAATAAAACACTCCAAGCGAAATGCCTTTCTCACAAAGGAACACAACTCTCTCTGCCGATAAGTGTGGGCTAATGCACGCATAATATCTCTACTGTAGCTTTCCACCCCTAGCCAGGCAAGGTACCCATTTGTTGTTTCGTGCTTATGAGCTATCCCTGGTGTAATGAATTTTGTTCTCCTCAGCGATAACAACCTCTAACGGTGTAATGTATCAATTTATTAATGAAAACAAACACTGGTGGGAAGCAGGGGCCCAGTGGCGAGCTGTTAGATGAGAGACCACAACAACGTAACTGATTAAGGCGAACACTTGTGGGAAAGATACGTTCTGTGGGAAACTGTTAGGCGAAAAGGAAATCAAAATGATACAAGCCAACGTGTTTGGGAAGTACAGAGTTCAGTAGCAAAAGTATATATACATATATATATATATATATGTATATAAGCGGGTGATTACAGTCTTTGCGACCGGATCCCGAATCCTGGTCGCCATCTATTTCTATCTTGGTGGTCTTCTTCCCATAGATTTCTTCCATCCATTGCTTCTTTTGCCTGCTTCTTCAGGTAGCAAAGGTGTAGATAAAGAAATAAATAAATATATATATATAAAGGGCGAGTACGGATATAGCGCTACTTATTCTTAACCTCTGCTCTAGATGAAGGTCAATGGTTCTCACGCCCCGGCCGCTTTACCCAGAGAAAGAACCCAAGTACCTGTTTAACGGGGAACTGGGAGTGTTCTAGTGATTGTGTGGATATTTTGGAAGATCCAAAAATTTCCTGCCCCTTGCGGGATTCGAGTCCCGGACCCACTGTCCCGCAGCTTGTTCTCTGTGCTTACTATGCTATGCCGGCTGTTATTTGAAACAAATACAGGTTAAACTCATATTGCTAATGGTATGTCCATAAGTTTCAGAACATCCCGGATACAAACCTCAGTTGGATCCCCACAAAGAAGGTGTGCAGTGTATGTTGGCCTTTCCCCCGTACCCTCCATGCAATTTCTTTCTACGATACATATACATTTTTTAGACTTCGATGTAAGAGGGACACATGAAATATCTAAAATTCTGGCGTATCTAACTTTATATTTCTCCCTGTATATCGTTATATCCAGACTACCTTCTGTAGACGAATTTTGTTAAATTTAATGTGTTCCATGTCCGTGCACTATATCATACAAAAACACTAATCACCAACAAATGCAAAAAGAGAGCTTTATCAATCGTAGCACACTCCTACATGTTTCGACTCTGCTGGGTCTTATTCAGGGAGAAGTTTTCGTTACCGTTACACTGGGGTTACAATTTACAGTTGAGTGAGAATGTGCTGTTGACTGTGTACTGTTGACTGTGTACGCAGTACACAGTCAACAGCGTACGCAGTACACAGTCAACAGCAAAAGTTCTCCCTGAAGATGATCCAGCAGGGTCGAAACATGTAGGAGTGTGTTACGATTGATGATAAAGCTCTCTTTGTACATTTGTTGGTGATTAGTGTTTTTGCATATACAGGGTGTTGGTAAGTGGAAGTTACAAACATTAATGAGACAGGTAACTTGCAAATTTCTAGTGACCAGATATTATTAAGAAATTCTCTAACTTTCGTTTTGTTTTTCGGAGAATAATAGATAGTCATGTGCTGTTGACTGCCAGTCAACTGTAAAGTGCAACCCCAGTGTAACGGTAACGAAAAGTTCTCCCTGAAGATGACGCAGCAGGGTCGAAATATGTAGGAGTGTGTTACGATTAATGATAAAGCTCTCTTTGTGCATTTTGTTGGTGATTAGAATTTTGTTAAGTTTATGTTGCAAGGACCCAGCAACACAGTGAAGTATTTAACACGTCCATTTCTAACTATAACCTTGCAAGTTTCAAATCTCGGACAACACACCAACTCCCTGAATTTTCAATTTTTTTTCCTCAGTTATATCAACAAAAATTCTACATCTTTACTAAACCATGATTTCTAGAGCATTCATCACCCAAAGACCGCAATACAACCAGTTTTGTTCCACCGTACTCGTATACATATATATAAAGCGGCATAATAATCTCAATGATCAACCTTTCACAACACAGATTCAGTAGAAATGCCGTTATGCCACTGTTGCACACTGTCGTATATAACTGTAAGGTATAACAGTGCTACAGCAACGCCTCCACGCGGGAACGTGACAAAACGTTAATTCCACGTCATAATGCCGAGGCAACTTGTTTGTTTGAGGGGTGGGGGTAGGGTGGGGTGGGGGATTACAGGCGCCTTCATTACTGCACATAAGCCGCACGCATGAACCGAAGCTATAAAATGTGATTTTACGCACTTTGTTTGCATTGTCTTCTGTCAACTCCATTACAATCCATGAAACTCGGCTCTGTGCTGTTCATACCTGAACCGAAACTGCACAATTACGTTACGTCTCGTAGTCCTTCCCTCTTCTACCTACTTGTTCACAGCAGGTGTCGAGGTTGTTTAAATTCACTTGATGACACTCAGACACACACCACAGTCGGTAGGACTCCTCTGGACGAGGGATCGGCCCGTCGCAGAGACCTCTACCTGACAACACAAACACTGTACAAGAGAAAAAAATCCATGCCCCCGGTGGGATTCGAACCCACGATCCCAGCAAGCGAACGGCCACAGACCAACGCCTTAGACCGCGCGGCCACTGCGATCGGCCCGAACACTGTTAGTAACACGTGTATATTCAAACACTGTGCCGCATATCTGAAGTTGTAGGACGTTATTGCCAATATGTTTTAACATGCGGTTACTTATGCAGCACAGACTGACTGGAGTGGGGCAGATGCCTCCTATGTGCGCGGCGGGGGGGGGGGGGAGAGACAATACCATCTATTGTTGAACTGTCCAGAATCACAGAGTTGGAGAGAGGAGATCCTCCACGGTAAATGGCCACAAATCAACAAGGAAATAACACCCAGGAAGATACTGACTGTAAAAAATGCCACTGAACCGATAAATCATGTACCCTCGCATACAACATTAAATGCAACTGGGAAAAGAACTCGAAGAAAACAGACCTGAGGTTGGGGGGGGGGGGGACAACAATGAGACTTTATGTAGGACTGAAAGCTGAAAACAACATGGATAAGACAAAACCATTCCAGATCACAATAAACAGGATAGATAAACTGTAGTCTTTGGCAGTATACTGCATATGCACTGGCAAGAACTTGATGTTGCCAGGTACATGCAAGTGAATGCATTTAAAGAGCAACTAAAAAAAATAATAATAATAATAAGCAACACATACTGTTAATATGCAGTCTGTACGAGGGTTTCTAGATAATATGGAGTAGTTCCGCTTTAAACTGAACACCCTGTAGAATATGACTTCCCAGATGTTACGATCGCTTAATTGTATGTAACTTCCGGGATATATGATCTAATCGTTCCACAAATCAACGCTAAATAGGCTTGTAAATGTGCGTAAGTAACCTAAGACTCGGTTAAACTCAGAATTTAAATGCCTGCAAAGAACAATTTTGTCATTCCCCTTACCCTGTCCATATATTCCGCATTTGCTGCAAATTTATTAACACATCCACAAGCTAAGTACAATGCACCAGCGTCTCTCCTGCCGTGACTCTTCTCGATTAGCGGGGCACTGCCCATTATTTTAAAGAAGATTCGCTGCCATGTTCACAAAAGCACTGCCTCGAGCCACATAAGTCCGATCCTTCTTTCAAACAACTATCAATATCAATTTTAATATTATTATCCTTCATATGCCCAAGTATTCCATACAGATATGCAACTTGGTATGAATTTCACATCCCAACACTTATGCTATACACCATTATAACTCAGCTGCAATGATTTGATATCCCTTTAAAAATTAAATCACCGACTCTTGCGATGGTGAGAAAAAAAAACACAACACTGAAACACGTGCACTTTATTTTCCTCTACGACATGTTTCGGCCGTGTGTAACGGCCATAATCAGGTAGGAATTACAGTACCATAAAATGAAAAGTGTTACTGAGGGGAAGGCCTACCCCTCAGTAAACTAACTAACTAACTAACTCCATGGAGCAGAGGCCTTCTTGAGAAGCTAACAGTTTCTCAGCTAGTCAAGAAATTCCCCGCATTTTATGGAACCCGAAGGTTCATTACCGCATTCAAAAGAGCCCGCCACCTGTCCCTATCCTGAGCCAGATCAATCCAGTTCATGTCCTCCCATCCCACTTCCCGAATATCCATCTTAATATTATCCTCCCATCTACGCCTGGGTCTCCCAAGTGGTCGCCTTCCCTCGGGTCTCCCCACCAAAATCCGGTATGCACCTCTCTCCTCCCCCATACGTGCCACATGCCCCGCCAATCTCAGTCTTCTCGATTTGATTACCCGAATAATATTTGGTGATGAGTACAGGTCATTAAGTTCCTCGTTATGTAGTCTTCTCCACTCCCCTGTCGCCTCGTCCCTCTTAGGCCCAAATATTCTCCTCAGCACCCTATTCTCGAACACCCTCAATCTTTGTTCCTCCCTCAGTGTGAGAGACCAAGTTTCGCATCCATACAGAACAACAGGTAAAATTATAGTTCTGTATACCCCTCAGTATACTTACCATTTTATGATACTGTAATGTCTGCCTGTATGATGGCCGGTACACAAGGCCGAAACATGTCGTAGAGGAAAATAAATTGCACGTGTTTCAGTGTTTGTTCTGACAGTCTAAACAGTCAATTATATTTACAAGGGATGATAATATAAAAAACTAAAATAAAATCACCCACGAACCAGCCAACTGCAATTTTAATTTCCTGTTACACAGTAAAAAAACCGAACAAGCAATACTGGAACACGCTGTAGGTTAGACACACAAAATAATGCACCGTTGCCCTAAAAAGCAATAAGGGAGGAGTGTAATGTGCCGACCGGGCTGAAAGCTTTTAATTATGTCGATCTGAAATGACACTGTCGCAATTAAACAATTACATTAAAAAGCTCAAACTCGCGCAGCTAATTACTATCTGACGACCCTCCACTCGTCATTACTTCGGGGTGGGGGGGGGTGGGGGGGGAAGA
>BLKM01000575.1:570439-585092 GCA_013340265.1 Coptotermes formosanus | reverse complement strand
GGGGAGGGAAGAGCTGAGTATTAATTTTGTTTCGCCGGCGCAGATCGCGGCACAATCTGGTGCACGGCCTTATTGCAAAGCTGACTTCTCGTAAACACATTTGAGGGACACCCTGTTTATTGCTTTTTGTGGCCCTGTTATGATCCCGTCACATACAGCCCACGGTCTTTATATACATATATAATATGCACTTTAATACTATCCCTTCACTACGTATAAATACCCCAAAAAATTTCTCCTTTGAGATACTCTAACCAAAATTTTGTACGCATTTCTTATTTCTGTTACACAGGTTTCTTCTGACATTCCAACTCCCTGTCTTAATCTAAGCACATCTCTAACGAGGAACCCATTAACTAAATAAATAACTAAGTCCATGGGGCAAAGATCTTTCAAATAAGCTAAAAATTCCTCAGTTAGATAAGAAATTCGCCAAATATTATGTAATCCGAATGCTAATATCTTCAGAACAGGCAGTCATGTGCCCCTCTCCTCAGCGAGATCACAGCAAGACAGGGCACGCGGTCACAGGATGCACACCACTGCAAGTCGCCATCGCCACAACACTGTAACTTTGCACCAACGTATTCTTACAATTTCACCAAATATCATTCGGATAATCAAATCGAGGAGAATGAGATGGGCGGGGCATGTAGCACGTATGGGAAAAATAGAGGTGCATACAGGATTTTGGTGGGGAGACCTGACGGAAGGCGACCACTTGGGATACCGAGGCGTAGACTGGAGGATAATATTAAAATGGATCTTCAAGAAGTGGGATGGGGCATGGACTTGATTGAGCTGGCTCAGGATAGGGACAGGTGGCGGGCTGTTGTGAATGCGGTAATGAACCTCCGGGTTCCATAAAATACGGGGAATTTCTTGACTAGCTGAGAAACTGTTAGCTTCTCAAGAAGGCCTCTGTTCCATGGAGTTAGTTAGTTAGTTAATTAGTTAGTTAGTTAGCTAGCTAGGTAGCTAGTTAGTTAGTTAGTTAGTTAGTTAGTTAGTTAGTTAGTTAGTTAGTATTCTTAAAATTTTGTAGCTTTTGGATTTTTATATAAAAGAACAGAAAACAAAAGCCTGTGTTAATAATCAGGGGGGGGGGGCAACTGAGACAGGAGACACGTACAAGCTGCTGTGCAGAAGGACGAAAGAAAACGACTGATGGTTGTTTGAAAATCTTCCGTGGAAGTTGAAGGACTCTATGTAAAAGAGGCTGCAAAGTGGCGGGGCTCATTGTGAGATACGGAGAAAAAGGGCGATAAGATATGCAGACAGACATCAGCGTAAAATGTTGGAATGGTAAATCGCGTTCTGAAAGAGAGATAAAACGAGACCGAGTACCTCAGACGGAAAGAGAGAGAGAGAGAGAGCGAGACTCTCATACGAGACGATTGGAAATCCCCTTCGATCTCCGCTTTCAATATATTTTGCTTTTGAGCATCATTCTCAAAGAAAGTTGAGCCGCTAAAACTGTTCGTTTGAGACCAGTTCTTCTACAGCCTGACGTCTAATGACAGACTGTTCTTGGAATTTCTCCCGTCAAAAGATGTGTTGTTCATAAGCTCTCCCAAATGGCAACGATGAGGAAAAAATTGGCCACGGCTGCATTTAGTTCGCCGTAGTACAGGGTTTACACAAAAGAATGGTAGGATTTTGAACTTCAGTAATATAGGATTCGTGCAGTACAAAATATTGCAAGAGGCAACACTGGATTCATTCAAATAGTTTTTTTTTACACTTGTTTCCTCAAGTTGATGATGTACCCAGCGTTGGCAAAATTCATCTACAGCCGGACAGAGTTTCTTCTCGATATAGCGATCTGGTTAAATACGGCCTTGGGTGACAAATTCCCAAACCAATGGCTCGGCAGAAGTGAACTTACACCTTGGCTTCCAGAATTCCGGATTTAGCTGTTCTTGATGTTTTCTTTCGGGTGTACATCAATGACTTTGTGTACGCCGAAAAAATAAAGAGTTCTGTAGCACCTGAAGGACAGAATCCGCGCAGCTATTGAAAGAGTCACATTAGAGATGTTTTCTCGTGTATGGGAGGAAGCTGAGTACAGACTAGGCATTTGCAGGGCGACAAATGGTGTCCATATTGAAGTGTCTTAAATGTCACATAGCCCATGTGAAATTCTAGTGTTCTTCTTGTAAAACAAAACACATTTTTTCCTAACTAGGTTTTCTTCAATGGATGCTTTAATTCCTACCATTGTTTTATGGAAACCCTTGTGACCTTGAGCGTTAGGTGCGGACACTTGGTACATGAAAAAATTATCTGAGTAAAGGAATCCAGTGTTACCAATTTCAATGTTTTATACCGCACGAGTCATTTATTATTGATGTTCAAAATCCTAGCAGTCCTGTATGGAGACCCTGTATTTTGGTGTTACTGTTATAGACGTGAAGATGTTTAAACCTTTTGAAAACTGTCGGTCTTTTTACATCGACTCGAAACTTCAGATATTTTACTTCACGTAATGTCGAATTTCACCGCCCTTCAACTTCGGCGGCTAATGCCACCAGTAGGGATAGCGGTACATCCAACGGAAGGTCTAGATTTGTTACTTGAATCTGGGGTATTAGAAATTTGTTGTGTTTTTATAGCTACTTTTTTGTGTTTCTTTATTTTTCACGCTTTTTATTTTTGGTTAGTTAGTTCAGTTATTACTACATAAGTAGTCAATATATATATATATAGGTAGTTATAATGTTAAAACTGTACTTATTTGGTCTCACAAACTTATAAGCATTAAACATAAGGCTCCGTATCCGAACATGCGTCCGTTTTCTTCATCTAATCTAGATCAGATAATCTGTACGAAATTACACCGAAATTTGAAAAATCAATTTTTTAAATTTAAAAATTTTTATTTTGATATAGTTGATTTTTTAACTATCTTTGACAAGGTGCCATATACGCTGTACAAATCGACCAAAATTTAGTCCCCTGAAGATGGGCACGATATATTTTAGAAATATGTAAGAGCTTTATATAATAATTACAAAATCTTTGCCACTAGATGGTGATAAATCTGTGTTTATTAATTTGTTGCACGAAAGGTGTACAACATCCTATATCCCAAATTTATGTTTTTCTTTAATACAAGACATTACTTTTCAAAACCATACAAAACAGCAGGTAAAATTATAGCCCTTCTCTACGTTTATAAATAGCAGACATGAAGATGAAGTATTCCCACATTCCACTTCTTATGATTTGTCCATGAATAGAAATTTGATTTATTTCTTTCATTCTCAATCGCATATAAACATTTCCATGAAATGTGTCATTCATTTGTACGTGTATTAAATTAAGTTTCTTTCTATTCTCACATTATATATAGAAATATTTCTACCTGAAAGTGTCACAGTCATTCCCAGAACGCCGTTCTTTTTAATGTAATCACCCCAATTTCAAAGTTTTCCTCCTAAGTGGAGCATTCATAAATAGCTCCATGGTAACGGTGCTATGACGTCAGGAAACGCCATACCGCCCGGGCTCTGAGCTCCCCACACCGACATGCAGTAGCACTGACCCTATGTAGACCCCGCAGTCTCACTTTCCTTCCGCGCCGCCCTCTTCCCTTATAGATGTCACTAGATTGCACACAATTCATTAAAAACTGTCCCCTGAAGAAACCGCACTGAGTATATATGGCGCCAAAGGTTCAGTCCAGTTTAACAAACCGGAAATAAGAACAAACGCCCAAATTCTTCGCTGGTGGGTTATCTCTGTAGCTCCAAAGAATTACAACTGAACTCTCTATTCAAATCAGTTCCACGAACAGATGAGAACACGGGAGATTTGGAGCTCCCACCGCAGTGCCTTGGAGGGCTTTCTCCTGGTTCGTTACACAGCGTAGGTTGGTACACTGAGACCAACGTCGTTACCTTCAAGGTCAATTTGTCCGAGAATAAACTTTCTTCTCGGACAAATTGACTTTGGAGATGAAACCGATACGCTGTTCAGAAATATCGGTAAAAAAATTAAGAGACTGGTTTTTATAACCGAAGTGTAGAGTGTTTACAGCGCGGTACGCACTGAGTCCTTATATAAAACAGATACGCTTCGTCTTTAACCTTTTAAAGCCTAGCGGTAACTTTACATACGATCAGGTTTAACATTAAAAAATTCTACGTGGTGCCCACATTGCGTTTATATGTTTTGTACGGATCTCAGAACAAACAGCAACTTTTGCCTTATAAAGCATTAAGAGATTGGTTTTTATAACCGAAGTGGAGAGTGTTTACAGCGCGGTACGCACTGAGTCCTTATATAAAACAGATACGCTTCGTCTTTAACCTTTTAAAGCCTAGCGGTAACTTTACGTACCGCCAGGTTTAACATTAAAAAATTCTACGTGGTGCACACATTGCGGTTATGTGTTTTGTACGGATCTCAGAACAAACAGCAACATTTGCCTTATAAAACACTAAGAGACTGGTTTTTATAACCTAAGTGTAGAGTGTTTACAGCGCGGTACGCACTGAGTCCTTATATAAAACAGATACGCTTCGTCTTTAACCTTTTAAAGCCTAGCGGTAACTTTACATACCACCAGGTTTGACATTAAAAAATTCTACGTGGTGCCCACATTGCGTTTATGTGTTTTGTACGGATCTCAGAACAAACAGCAACATTTGCCTTATAAAACACTAAGAGACTGGTTTTTATAACCGAAGTGGAGAGTGTTTACAGCGCGGTACGCACTGAGTCCTTATATAAAACCGATACGCTTTATCTTCAAAGGGTTAATCCCACGTTGCGCAAAATCCCGTAAGGCCGAATACTTCACTTTTGCACACGTCACAGTACGAACGACACGTTAGGTCAGAGTGATTCGTTAATTATCCTGTTGGTATATTTTACATTTTCTTTAAAATTATACTAACCAGGTGTGCATTAGCGAGGTACCTTGTTCAAATACCGACTATGTCCCGTCTATCCTAAAAGCTATCTTGGTCTCTCTGGTAAATAGGACAAGTTCAAACCCAAATTCACGGAATACTCATGAGGCTCTTCGCAGGTGATGTGACGTCATAAGATTCTAAAGTTAAGTAAGGACCATCAGTTACTGGTAAAAATTATCTTCATTGAAGCGGCGACCTTCTGAAGCAGTTTATCAGTTAGAAGGAAGGATACAAGTGATGGGAAGACGAGGAAGAAGGCGCAAGCACCTACTGGATAACCTTAAGGAAAAGAGAAGATACTGGAAATTGAAAGAGGAAGCACTAAATCGCACTGTGCAGAGAACTCGCTTTGGAAGAGGATACAGACCTGTCGTAAGACAGACTAATGAATGAATGAATGAATTAAAGGATGGATGACTGAATGAATGAATGAATGAATGAATGTATGAATAAATAAATAAATATATAAATGACTCTGAAGCTACTACAATCTCTATGTTTCAAACGAATGCTATGTCTCGGAAGTCAATAAATACAATAAAGATGGTGTTTTTGCGTGTGACGTCCCGTTGCATGACAATGATATGAACAAATAAAATCAGTATCATCTCAGCTCAATTAGCTTTATTAGACAACGGAGACCTATGTTTAATTAAGCGACATGTTTCGACTTAAATTAGGTCACCTTGAAGTTCTTAAACGTAAAAAAAACACATTGAAGGTGAAAGTATAAAACGATCGCGATTAATCGCTGGTCATCATAAAGCTTACGTACAGATAATAAAATTACAGAATACAAAATGGAATAACATAACGTAAAATGGAACAAAACACGTTTAATGTGTCCCATGTCTGTGCGCTCTATCATATGAAATAATAACACCAACTAATGCGCCAAAATGCGCCCTGCAGGGCACATTCACACTTAACTATATAAACGCAACCATAGTGTATCCAGACTATTCTCCCTGAATATGGCCCAACAGGGTCGAAACATGTAGGAGACTTTTACGAATAAAATTATATATATTTTGCTGCATCAGTTGGTGTTATTATTTCGTAGAACAAAACATGTCTGTCGGAGGTATTACATTAATTATTTACAAATTAAATTCAATTTTTTGTCCAAGCTTGCTAAAATATCGATATCAGTCCAAGTGTTTTCTCAAGAACTGGTAACTTATTTTAAATGTATGGTCTCAGAATTCCTTTTCTTCTGTACATAATCATAATTCACTTTCTCAGTAAGTAGAATTCTAAGTGGGATGACTTATTACTCTTCCATCCCCCATTGCCTTGCTTTTCCGTTAATAATAGTTTTAATTTGTCTTCCTTAATAAATTTCTTAAAGTTTAAGAGCCTCAAGATGACCTAATTTAGGTCAAAACATGTTGCTTAATTAAACATACGAACTATTTTGTCTATGAAAAACAGCTGTGTTGAGACCGATATTGATTTTGCTTTATACAAAAACTCACAAATGTCCACAACCGACATCTTATAATACTGGTATCTGTAACTGAATCAGAGAATGTACGGACGGGCAGATGCATTAAGGACGAACACTGAAGCAGTGAATAGGCGAGTGGTGGTAAGGTTACCAGTGTAAACAAGCGAGAGTTTTATAAATATCTGAAGCATGTCTGCGGAGGAAGATTTTATGTAAAGCGGTATTTTAATGTTCCACCGTATCCCGCCCAATTTATATGTGCATAAGGTTGAATATCCCATGCAAAGACACGTCTCACGTTCCTGAATGAGCAAGTGAGAATTCGAATGCATCGCAAGTGGACATAAGGTCGAGTTTCGTTTCTTCACGTCATAAGATTTTTGCATAAGAAATCTCGAGATTTGTCTTGCCAACTTCTGCCTTTCGACTTGTTTGAAAAGTGCTCGGCTTACTTTCGGCTTTACAGAAATTGCGGTTCCTATAAATTTTACATTTCCCTGTAGCACGACTTTGAAGTAAGTTAGTAGGTTCATACTAAGAGTACGGATTTTATAAAAGTACTTTTTTATATGCTGTACAACGGGCATATTACAAGTTAACCTTTTAAAGACGAAGCATAAACTGTTTTATTTAAATGGCCCAGTTCGTACCGCGCAGTAAACACTTCATCTCGGTTATAAAAACCAATCGGTTTGTGTTATATAGGGCAAGAGTCGTTGTTGGTTTTAAGATAAATAAAAAACACATAGATACACTGAGGGCAGAACGTACAGTTGTCGAATGTGAAACCGGCTGGTGCTTCAAGTAACCAGTAGACTTTAAAAAGGTTAATTAGAACAAACCAACAATTATGCACAAAAACCTACAAAGTTATATTTACACTGAAGATGATGGCATGTCCATTGAAACCTGTAGGGATAAAGTCAGTGTATATATAACTTTGTGAATTTTGTGCATAATTGTTGGTTTGTTCTAACTAAAAAAGTACTATTGATACGAATTTTTTATTACTTTTATGCGAGGATACCTAAAAAAATTAGGAGAAGCTAAAACTGAGTGTTTCATAAAATTTGATGATTTTCTATGAATGTAATATAAGCAAAATTGAACTGTTCTTACATATCAGCAATAATGTTGGTCTGCATTAAGTACATACTACTTAAAAATGGAAAAGTATATAATAGGAACATAATATTAGCGTGTCATATAATATTACATAAGTACTTGAAAATTATTAAATAAATATCTGAGAATATTATTAAAAAAGAAATCTTACCAAACCTAACTTCTTCAATGTACACACATTATTCCTAACCTAATTTAACATTTTAAAGCCCAGCGGTGACTTGACATATGACCGGGTTTAACATTGAAAAATCCTACGTGGTGCCCACATTGCGTTTATATGTTTTGTACGGATCTCAGAACAAACAGCAACTTTTACCTTATAAAACATTAACAGATTGGTTTTTATAACCGAAGTGGAGAGTGTTTACAGCGCGGTACGCACTGAGTCCTTATATAAAACAGATACGCTTCGTCTTTAAAGGGTTAATGGTGTCCTTACATATTTCGAGTTGAACTCATTATCACCGGAAGAACAGTGTTACGGGCTGAAAGCATCTGCCAAGATTTTTTACTCTGTAATGCTAAACGACAATATTATGAAAATACAACATATTTCTATTAAACGTAATGATTGTTTATATTTATATGTATAATATCAATTTTGTAATAAGCAAAAACAATTTCCTTACAGTGCATTAATTGGATGAATTTCATAACACAGAATGTGTTCACTACTAGGTACGAACTCAATTCTTATTCTTGCATATAACATACGTGCACTGAGGTACTCAGCAAAAATTCGCCGTGCGTCAGCGGCAACTTCTCCGGCAAAACTGCCGAGCGGGTTGTCTACACGCACAGGCTCTTATTATTGACACCAGGTGGTGAATAGTTCGACAAAGATGCCGATAACGCCTAGCCGCAGAGAAGGTAGAGACAGTGCTAGTGAGAGTTACGAAGCAATTCGTTTCTGTGTAGCGTAAAGCTATTGGAAAATATGAGGTACATTTGGAGTTGTAACGCAAAATAGCCCAAATTTGTGGGCATTTTTCACTTAAATGAAATTCAGAAAAAAAAAGTAGGCTTTGCTTTATGAGGGAACCTAGGAAATTATATAACAGGAATGCACGCACATAATTAGTTAATATAGAAATAATTAATTAGTTAATTAATTAATCAATCAGCCAGCGGGTCTGTTGTATAATATAGTCACAGTACTGGTTATCTGATCTCAAGAAAAATTTTCACTCAACCCTTAAAAGACGAAAGTGAACCTGAATTATAGATGAAGATTCAGTCCGTACCGCGCAGTAAACACACTCCGTCTCAGTTGCAAAATCTATCAGCTAATGTTGTATAGGGAAATAATCGCTGTTTGTTCTGAGATCCACACAAAACACATAAACACAGTGTGGGCAGAACGTAGAATTATAGTTAAAGATTCAGTCCGTACCGCGCAGTAAACACACTCCGACTCGGTTATAAAAACCAGTCAGTTAATGCTGTATAGGGAAATAATTGCTGTTTGTTCTGAGATCCACACAAAACACATAAACACACTGTGTGGGCAGAACGTAGAATCCTTGTACGTTAAACCTGGAGTAACCGCTGGGCTTTCAAGCATTAGTTATAACCCAAGTTCTGGTAAGTAATACAATCTTAAATTTCATAAACGCAGGAGGTATTTAAATAAAAACGCCGACTGATTACGCTTAGAATGCAAAGTCTGTCGTTCAGAATTGTTAAGTTATTCATTTGCACACAGAATTACTTCACAACTTAAAAGTCTCACCGTCAAGTTTCGACGCTCTGGCAACAAAGAAATTCAGCCAACAGAACGTCAGTATCACATTTTATATTGTGAGACTCTCAGTGGCGTAGACGAGAAAGGAGAGAAGAGGAAATGAATAAAGACCTGCACACCCCCTCGAAATGAAACTGTAATATTCAGAGCACAGCAAACAACTGCTTTTTAATAAAGAGGACATGAAAACGGGAGTCTGTCCTTGGACAGGAGAGGGACTGTCTTTGTGCGACTCGCTACTACATTGACTGATGCTCTTAGCGGTAATAGAACAGAGTGGACACGCCGAATCGGACTAAAAGACAATGGAATTACGAGTTCGGCTACTCATTGGACTCTATATTATGTCCATCTATTCCTGCGTAAGCACTAGTCCTTGCGAGAAACCTAAAAATATACGCTTGAAAGATCCAGTGTTTCAACATTAATATTGAAAGAGAAAGAGGAGCAGAATTTGGTTAAGTTAGAACCATATAATTTCCAATCATGTAATTTGAAGTCCGGGTAACATATTCAACTGATTAAGTTAATATACAGGGTGTAGATTTGAAGGTAATATAAAGGGTGTGTATCTGAGGTTCATATACAGGACGTAAATCTGAAGGCAATGTACAGGATATAGATATGGATGTACTGCCTACAGTGTACAACTAACTAAATAAATAAATAACTAATTAACTCCATGGAGCAGAGACCTCCTTGAGAAACTAACAGTTTCTCAGCTAGTCAAGAAATTCCCCGTATTTTATGGAACCCGGAGGTTCATTACCGCATTCACAAGAGCCCGCCAGCTGTCCCTATCCTGAGCCAGCTCAATCCCGTCCATGCCCCATCCCACTTCTTGAACATCAATTTTAATATTATCCTCCCATCTACTCCTGGGTCTCCCAAGTGGTCGCTTTCCCTCTGGTCTCCCACCAAATCCTGTATGCACCTACAGTGTATATCTGGGGCTAATATATAGGATGTGTCTCTATGTCGGGCTGATCACTAGTCCAGAGGTGTCCTACCGCGTGTGGTGTGTCTGAGTGTCATCGTGAAGCTTCAGTAATGAGGAAGCCCGGGCCCACTGGGGGCTGTTGCGCCATGGGGAACGAAAATATCTGAAGCTTATATGCAGAGTGTAGATGTGGAAGTAATATACAGGGTGTAGACATGAAGTTAATATACAGGGTATAGAGATGAATGTAACATGCACAGCGTATAGCTGAAGCTAATATACAGGGTGTAGATTTGAATTCCGTGCCTACGTAATCCCGGCATTCCACGTGCCTTTCAACAGAAGATGTACACTACTCATTCGATAGGAAACAGACTTTCTCTGACCTCTGGGCAAGAAGACGTCTTCCTCAGCTGCAAGACGAAAGTTTGTGTTCTGTCTGGAAACCGGCAAATCTGCAGGATGAGATTACTTCGTCTTCACCAGCAATACTAATATAATCATGTAACATTCACAGTATTTTTCTGAGTTCTCAGAAATATATCTTTGAAATGAATAGTTTCGTATATCAGCTGACAGAACTGGACGTGAAATTTCATCAGAAACACTGTCTGCCTTACAAAGTACAGTAAAATGTGGAACCGACAGGTGAAAGAGAGAAAGTCTCGGGGTTTCAGTTTGTGTGGAATCCGGTCCGATATACAGCACCCATTCTCATTCATCCCACGTATCAAACTGCACGCCCACACACAAAGCGTTCTATGTCACGGCTACAAGTTTCCGTGCTGGTGTATGAATACTGCAAGAACTCCACAGTGGGTTTTGTGACTGTAAGCCATGTGTAGCAAGGCAACTAAATACACACACAAGTAACTTCCCGGTTAGCTGCACTACTAATATTCTGCCTACATGATAACAGCCTACTTAGTGTGTGGTATAACTAATTATCTACCCACCCTCTACTTTTTTAACCTTTTAAAGCCTAGCGGTAACTTTACGTACCACCAGGTTTAACATTAAAAAATTCTACGTGGTGCCCACATTGCGTTTATGTGTTTTGTACGGATCTCAGAACAAACAGCAACTTTTGCCTTATAAAACATTAAAAGATTGGTTTTTATAACCAAAGTGGAGAGTGTTTACAGCGCGGTACGCACTGAGCCCTTATATAAAACAGATACGCTCCGTCTTTAACCTTATCACAGGCAGCCAGCATCCCTCAGTTAGTACAGCGGTCAGACTACGCACTGCAAGGTCTGTTTTTCGTATTCCGGGGGGGGGGGGGGGCCCACGAGATTTTTGTCTTTTTCAAATAGTCCATACCGGTTTTGGAATCCAGCCAAGCCTCCTATTCGATTGGAAACAGGGATTTTTCCCCGGGGAAAAGTCGGCCAGGGCGTGACAATGACTACACACCTCCATCCAGCGCGAAGTTAAGCATGAATGGAGCTAAACCTCCATTGCCCCTTTATGGTGTGGAAAGGAACCAGTTAACTTTCATCTGATCAGGTGGCAGAATGATTATCACAATAACCACTTAATACACAACTCGCTATTTAACCAAAAATTCAACGTATTACCTAATCAAGTATTAACGAACCCTACAGCTAGTTTAAACACAAGAATTAACCATTTACCTGTGCAACTCGCTAGGCGCCGATCCCAGTGGCTGCGCGGTCTAAGGCGTAGGTCTGCGGCCGTTCGGTTGCTCGGATGGTGTGTTCGAATCCCACCGGGGGCATGGATGTTTGTCTTGTGCAGTGTTTGTGTTGTCAGGTAGTGGTCTCTGCGACGGGCCGATCCCTCGTCCAGAGGAGTCTTACCGACTGTGGTGTGTGTCTGAGTGTGATCAAGTGAAAATGAAAACCCTCTACACTTACTGAGAACAAGCAGATAGAAAGGGGAAGGAATGCGAAAACGAATACACAACTCGCTATTTAAAAAACAGTTCAACGTATGACTTAACCAAGTATTAACGAACCATATAGCTAGTTTAAACACATGAAGGGGCCGTTTATCTGTGTAACTCGCTAGGCAACTAATTAAGTAAAGAACATGCCAAAAACAAACGGCCTATTAAACTGACATATGAAATACCTGCTTCGAAAGTAAAACTCCCTGGGTATCTGTAAAGAGTCTGTAAGCGGTAGAATGTGATTTTAAACCCGAAGCAAAATTTTGGTGCTTGCTGAAATTCGATGTAGAAGACTTTTTATCAAAAGTCGCTTGGAACTTGCGGCGTTAGGCCATAGTAATCCGTAATGAAGTTTAATTTAGAGAAGGCCATAAAAGGGGATTTTTCGATGCAGCCTATAAATCATTTCAAAAACTCTGTTAACATTGGATAAAGAAGGCGTGTTTTAAGGGATACTGGACAGTTCCGATTTACGACTTATCGATCCATTTTAAAGCCTGGCTTGCGTGTAGCCATAAGTGGACTTAATCCATGTAACCCACAAAATGTACGAAGTTTGCCAAATTTAGACACGAAACTTATACCACAGCCTGTTGGAAAATTCCAGCTTTCAAGCACACTGATATTAATTCTACATATTAACCCTTTAAAGACGAAGCGTATCTGTTTTATATAAGGACTCAGTGCGTACCGCGCTGTAAACACTCTCCACTTCGGTTATAAAAAACCGATCTCTTAATGTTTTATAAGGCAAAAGTTGCTGTTTGTTCTGAGATCCGTACAAAACACATAAACGCAATGTGGGCACCATGTAGAATTTTTTAATGTTAAACCTGGCGGTACGTAAAGTTACTGCTAAGCTTTAAAATGTTAATAAAGTCTAGTTTGCACAAGACCAATATAAAAATCAACAGGGCGAAATTCCACCGAGTGTCGGAAAAATTATTTTCGTATAGCCAAAAAAATTTCCCCAGACCTTGACGAAAAACGATAAAAAATATTTCGCCTGTTTACTTTTCGTATTTCTGACTTACAGGTAAACCTAATAAAGGTTGAAATTTACTCGGCTATGGCGACATGTTGCATGCCATTATGCATCGGCGTGTCGGAGGAACTTGCTTCCTACGTTTTTAGGGTATTCCAAGGACAGTCTATAGAGCATCACTTCCTAGAATATTCCTGTCAAAAGATATAAATTTAAAGAACGTCAAAGAAGTCCGTTGGTAAATTTTTCAGTCCAATATGGAGTATGCCCTTAAGAAACCTGCAATATTTTCTTGGTTGTAGATTTGTCAACATCACCAAACATTATTCAGGTAATCAAATCGAGAAGAATGAGATGGACGGGGCATGTAGCATGCATGGGGGAAAAGAGAGGTGCATACAGAATTTTGGTGGGGAGACCTGAGTGAAGGCGACCACTTGGGAGACCCAGACGTAGATGGAAGGATAATATTAAAATGGATCTTCAAGAAGTGGGATGGGGCATGGACTGGATTGAGCTGGCTCAGGATAGGGATAGGTGGCGGGCTGTTGTGAATGCGGTAATGAACCTCCGGATTCCATAAAACATGGGGAATTTCTTGACTAGCTGAGAAGCTATTAGCTTCTCAAGAAGGCCTCTGCTCCATGGAGTTAGTTAGTTAGTTAGTTAGTTAGTTAGTTAGTTAGTTAGTTAGTTAGTTAGTTAGTTGTAGGTTTGTCAGTGATATCCCAAAGAAAGGACCACAACACTGTATGACCCACTGTACACAAAAGAAAAAAACTTCCGAAAATTCAGTCGCAGCCTAGTCAAATTTAGGGCTCGTTGTAATTGGAAAAGACTACTCTAATTTTAAAGCGTGACTCAGAACTTTATTTCTTCCAGTCTGCTTCTGTTTAATTAATATTTATTAATGATACCCTGGTTGTCTTTTGAACTGCTTGAAATCGTCTCACATCAATTATAATCAACTATTGTTACAGAAGAGGGAGGGGGCGGGGTGTGTGTGGAGGGGGACATCTTCATGCTAAAACTGAGACAGACACTTTCTTTTCCTCTTTTGCAAATTCTCTTTTCCTCCCATGTTTTACCGTCTTACATCTATCCTTCTCTATCAAAAGCATCTTTTCCCTTTGATTAAAAGAACGAAAATAAAACTGAGTCCCTTCAAAAAATAAAAAATAAAAAAACGTTGGAGACAAAAGACCCCCGTTTCTTTAATTACATCATTACACGCGGGTGGCCACCAGTTAAACGAGTCGTTAAAGAGGATCTGCAAGCGCACGTGTGTTGTAAATAAGGCTGCGAGACGTCTACAGGCAGCCACTGATTTTCAAAGAAAGCTCATCCAAATGCAGCGCCTTTACTAACAAACTAACTCCATGGAGCAGAAAGAGTTCTCCTTGGGAAGCTAACAGGTCCTCAACTAGTAAAGAAACTCCCTGTACAAAAACCATTAATCACCAACAAAATGCACAAAGATTTTCCTCACTTGTAACACACTCCTACATGTTTCGACCCTGCTGGGTCATCTTCAGGGAGAACTTTTTGTTGTGGTTACACTACGGTTGC
>BLKM01000575.1:561876-570380 GCA_013340265.1 Coptotermes formosanus | reverse complement strand
TAGAAGAGAACATTATATTAAGATAGATCCTTAAGAAGTGGGATGTGGGCATGGACTGGGTTCATCTGGCTCAGAATATGGACAGGTGGCGGGTTCTTGCGAATGCTGTAATCAACATCAGAATGTCATAAAGTAGAGGGAGTTTGATGTGTTCCATGTACGTGCATTATATTATTCAAAAACCATTAATCACCAACGAAATGCACAAAGATTTTTCTCACTTGTAACACACTCCTACATGTTTCGACCCTGCTGGGTCATCTTCAGGGAGAACTTTTTGTTGTGGTTACACTACGTTTGCGACCGTAGTGTAACCACAACAAAAAGTTCTCCCTGAAGACGACCCAGCAGGGTCGAAACATGTAGGAGTGTGTTACAAGTGAGAAAAATCTTTGTGCATTTCGTTGGTGATTAATGGTTTTTGAATAATATAATGCACGTACATGGAACACATCAAACTCCCTCTACTTTATGACATTCTGATGTTGATTACAGCATTCGCAAGAACCCGCCACCTGTCCATATTCTGAGCCAGATGAACCCAGTCCATGCCCACATCCCACTTCTTAAGGATCTATCTTAATATAATGTTCTCTTCTACGCCTAGGTATTCCAGATTTTCTATTTCCCTCAGGTTTTCCCATCAAGTCTCTCTAGCGTCTCTTCTCTCCCTCATACGTGCCCCATGCCATATCTATCTCATTATCCTTGATTTGATTGCACGAATATACAGGGTGATTCAAAAATTATATTACCCAAATGGAACGTTATAAGCATTAATACTATATATATTTCACATAGTCTATATATTTTACAATGCAAAAAGGAAACTCTTTGCAAGCTTATCTTTGATAATCACAATAGATGTTCAAAGCGACCTCCTCCTGCAAAAACGCAGCTCAAAATTTCTTTGATATGTTTCGATATTGGCCTTAAATTCCCCAAACGTGTGTGAGTACTTCTTGTATAACTGTCCTTTCAGGTGGCCCCAGAGAAATAAACCAATGGGTGATAAGTCTGGTGATCGGGGTGGCCACAAACCTTTAGAAATTACGCGAGTGTCACTCTCGTAAGAAACCTATAGTTTAGCCAGAAGCATGGCATGTGACGTCATCTTGCTCGTCTTCTAACACTGACGTTAACTCTGTTATGATGTCCTAGTATACCTCACTGTCAACTGTAGACTTGAAGAATACGGGAACAGCTAAGATCCTGCGGGACAGGGCGCGCCATACACAAAATGTTTTGTGGACGTGAAAATTTTTTATGTAAAGCGTGTGAATTTTCACTTGACCAGATTCTAAAATACTGACTGTTATGTATCTATCAATGTATAACCACGCTTTGTCACTAACATAAACCATATGCAGCATGTTTGTTCCATTTTCATGGACGAAAGACCGAAACTATCTGCAGTACTGTGTTCGCTCTGCTGTATGCGTACATTTCAGTTCGTGAACAGGCCTAATGAGGTAAAGATGCAGAATTCCTCCTTCAGCCCTCGGGGTACTGGACTAGGACACACGTACCTGTGATGCAAATTTTCTGAGACTTTTCCGTCGAAACTTTTGCAGCTGCACCTGCGTGTCTTTAAGTTCTTCCGCAGTCAATACACTAACTCCATGGAGCATCCAGTGTTTCAACATTAATATTGAAAGAGAAAGAGGAGCTGATTTTGGTTAAGTTAAAACCATATAATTTCCAATCACGTAATTTGAAGTCCGGGTAACATATTCAGCTGATCAAATTAATACACAGGGTGTAGATTTGAAGGTAATATACAGGGTGTGTATCTGAGGTTCATATACAGGACGTAAATCTTAAGGCAATGTACAGGATATAAATATGGATGTACTGCCTACAGTGTATAACTAACTAACTAACTAACTAACTAACTAACTAACTAACTCCATGGAGCAGAGGCCTTCTTGACAAACTAACAGTTTCTCAGCTAGTCAAGAAATTCCCCGAATTTTATGGAACCCGGAAGTTCATTACCACATTCATAAGAGCCCGCCACCTGTCCCTATATTGAGCCAGCTCAATCCAGTCCATGTCCCATCCCACTTCTTGAAGATACATTTTAATATTATCCTCCCATCCACGCCTGGGTCTCCCAAGTGGTTGTCTTCCCTCCGGTCTCCCCACCAAAACCCTGTATGCACCTCTCTTTTTCTCCATACGTGCTACATGTCCCGCCCACCTCATTCTTCTCAATACACAGGGTCGCCAAAATTTTTTCTCCTCATTTTCACCCTCTGTCTCATGAAAACGGACAAGAAATCTTGAAATTGGCACCTTATTTAGTCGAACATAGGGTTATCTGCTCTGAGACTCGTCTTGCACCTTCGCATACGACCGCAGTGTAAAGTTGAATGACATAACACACTGTTTTCGGGAAAAGCCGCGGTGCTCTCAGATTACACAACCTGTTACGCTCTGCAGAGGCGTGACATGGCTCTTGTCACTGAGTCTGCGCAATTGCGCTATGACACTAAAGTGGTACCAACAGCAACCAAAAACTTCACCTACCTTCACTTACATTCATAGACACCTATATTTCGGTAATGCGACATTTGAATCACCCTGTATCTGGTGAGGCTTACGTATTATGAAAATCAAGGGGTCACTCTGGACGTAACAGTGAGGAAACGTGACCCAACAGCGTTGCTGGTAATCGCATCCCTTACCTGGTTTTCTTACTGACTGAGCTACAACGGCTCGGATATTTGTTGCACCTTAAGTATTTAGTGGTCAACTGTACTCTCTTAGCCTTTCATTTCAATACACAGTTTATTAATGGCCTCTGTTTATTCCCTTGTTAACTAACAACCTATATATCATACCACGTTACCTGCCTGGTACCTCCTGGAAATTGATTTATGTGAACTTGCACACACCTGTGCATCGCCACAGCAAACGTGGGCTATGGCATTGCAGTTTCTAGTTACTGCGTTAATCCAACAGAACTAATAGGTCCTGCGGTAGAAATTTAACCCCTAGAAGCTTACTAGTTGCTTTATAATCCTATACCGTCAAATTTAATAACAAAAAATCCTACGTTCTGCCTACACAGTGTGTTTATTGGTTTTGTGTGTATCTCAGAACAAACAGCGATTATTTCCCTATACAGCATTAACTGACTGGTTTTTATAACCGAGATGGAGTGTGTTTACTGCGCGGTACGGACTGTAGACCTTTAAAGCCCAGCGGTTACTGTATGTACCGCCAGGTTTAACATTCAGCAATTCTACGTTCTGCCTACACAGTGTGTTTATTTGTTTTGTGTGTATCTCAGAACAAACAGCGATTATTTCCCTATACAGCATTAACTGGCTGGTTTTTGTAACTGAGACGGAAGTTGTTTACTGCGCGGTACGAGCTGACTATATACGTAGGGTGTCCAGAAAGTAACAACCCGCTTCGTGTAAAAAGCGTGTAAAGGATTTTTAAAAATGTTTTCATTTTAGCACATCTGTACCTACATTAAGCTGCATCTCCACATATCCGCCATGCAAATTAAGGCATATGTCATATCGTGCGACCAGCTTTTGTGCACTTCGTCGAAAAACGTCGAGGCCAAGTCGCCAATCCTTCAGCCGTTCCTGCGCAACGTCTTTTGTCCCTTGGCCACTACTCAGACTTTGGCCGGCCAAAAATTTCTTAAAGTGGGGAAACAGGTGATAATCACTTGGTGCAGGGTTGGGACTGTATGGGGGATGCTAGTAAATTTGCCACTTGTACCGTTCGCGCGACACTCCTTTCCTCCTTATGCACTCTGTTCCTACCGTCTTTGAACAACCGACTCCACTTTCCCACATTCCCCTCTTTCATTGCACCTTCAACTACAAACTTCAAAAATGTGCCTACGTATCTCAGCCGTAAGACTATTTTAGCCTTTAACAACTGCATCACTGACTGTACTTCACACGTAGCAGAATTTTCGGTTTTCGTGTTCAGTTTTAACGACTACAGCGAATAAGGAAAAAATTATGACACCTGATTACGCAATACACGTGTTCCCCCGTGACATACAGAAGACGACTGCCCTCAACAGGAAATGCGCACTTCACCAGCGCGGCCGCCATTCGCGATCGGTTCTTACTTATTGGACACCCCTCGTCAACTTCAGATTATTTTTGGTCTTTAAACGGTTTCTCAGCATTTTGGGATAATGCCTGTTTTTTCATATCACATTTACACCAGTTTAACTTCACGTAATATTACTGTCTATGTCGATGTCTCAACGTTTTAGCTCCTAGTTGCTCTTTACATTTCTCGTCTACATCATACACCCACCGTCCCGTTGGTCCTCTTTAATTTAAAGCATAGCGGTAATTTTACGTACCACCAGGTTTAATATTAAAAAATTCTACGTGGTGCCCACATTGCGTTTATGTGTTTTGTACGGATCTCAGAACAAACAGCAACTTTTGCCTTATAAAAGTTAAGAGACTGGTTTTTATAACCGAAGTGGAGAGTGTTTACAGCGCGGTACGCACTGAGTCCTTATATAAAACAGATACGCTTCGTCTTTAAAGGGTTAATCATCGTACAAATTCTAATGAAAAATACAAATCGTGTTGGTCGACATATTTTCTCCAGTTCTTTCTTCACCCCTCCCAGTTCCGAATATCCTGCTCATTATATCTTAGCCACACACATTCCACCTACAAATACCTATATAAAGAAAATTAGAAAAATTCCCGCATCCACAAAACAAACGTATGATGCAGATTGCATTATATACTCTCATCTTTAAGTAGCCAAGACAAATAAACCTAAAAAGGTTCTGAGCAGATGGGGAAATGCCTTCTTATATATTGTGTTTAAATACAGAAACATTCGTACCTTTACTGCACTGCAACTGCGCAGGTGACAGTGGCTCATACACTGCAGAAGTAAAGGTGTTTATCAGGAAGTAATACAAAATGTTGATTGCAGGCTTAATAAATTGATTACAGTTGCTGGTCACCATTAAATACACGAGGCTTATATGATGGTTACCTCTCCCTATAATAAAGCGCTGGGAGTGCAGAAAGTCAGTGGCTGAAGTCGGGGTTGGCATTGTTACAGAACAAGACTATACATCTGACGATGTCGCCATGATTACATAAAAAGACTAAACATCTGACGTTGTCGCCATGATTACATAACAAGACTAAACATCTGACGATGTCGCCATGATTACATAACAAGGCTATACATCTGACGATGTTGCTACGTTTGCAGAACAAGACTATGCATCCGAAGATACCGCTGTGGGCAATATATCCGTCATTTTCCGTTTTAATTTAGAGTTCAACGCTGTCTTCATAGCTGGTACAGCCGTTGGTATCAAAGTTACTATCCCATAAAACACACAAAGAAGTCTCTATGTTTACCCGATAGGACTATACACAACTGAACACTTCATCGTGTCGTGTGCTTACCTGAGCAGGGCGACAGTGTTCGTGGCCCTGCTTGGTTACGATAAAACGAAGAGAATAAATCGATAATTTAAATATCAGAAGAAATAGGCTGACAAACGGGAAATACATTTGTGGTCTGTTGTGCTGTGTTCGGACTTACCTAGTGTTCAGAAGTTCGTTTGGAAATGGATAGGATCAGTTGTCTTGGAGACAGTCACAATTTTGTAATAAGTGTGTCCTACAGGCTGTAGATTAAAGACTCGCTGGTACTTTTTCTGCAGTGTTACTCACCTGCAACAAGACAGGAACACAGAAATTATAGAGCAAACCAAGTAAACCCCCTGGCTGTCACTATGATACAAAGGTCTCTTACAGCCAATGTGTCATAGTTGATGAATAGGGAAATGTGCACTAAATTTTGACGGGGCATTGCGAAACACATAATACTGTATAAGTATTAAGAATTTTAAACTTTTAAAGCCTAGCGGTAACTTTACATACCACCAGGTTTAACATTAAAAAATTCTACGTGGTGCCCACATTGCGTTTATGTGTTTTGTGTGGATCTCAGAACAAACAGCAACTTTTGCCTTATAAAACATTAAGAGGCTGGTTTTTATAACCGAAGTGGAGAGCGTTTACAGCGCGGTACGCACTGACTCCTTATATAAAACAGATACGCTTAATCTTTAAAGGGTTAACTACACAAGTAACATGTAAATGTATTTTACATGTTACCTTCATATCATGTATTTTATCATTACAAATGCATCGTATTTTATCAGGTTATATATCCTGGTGTTATTTCCTGAAAATTGCAGTTGACTGCCGAAATATGTAGGATAAAATGCTGTGCCATTATATATATATATATATTTCCATACGCAAATTTTTGGTTTTAAAATAGGAGATATATCTCATTGCACGGAATAAACAACAGCAAAGAAACATCACCATAAGTAAAACCTTTCCAGTCACAATGCCAAAAAGTACATGCATAATACCCGTAGTGTTTCCTTTCACAGTAAAGACTGTTTTTCAAAGGATAAACATGAAATTTAAAGTAAAGCAAAGTACAGTAGCAACCGAAGGCGGCCCAAAGGTACACGGAAAGTGGATCGTAGTTCCATTCGTTCTTAATCTCGGCACTAAAAGGAAGTGAGTGGTGACATTCACTACCCGGTAACTTTACATCTGGGGAACAGCCCCAGATATTACTAAATAGGGGGCTCACTGGGGCTTTGGTCGATCTCGACAGTTTATAGAATGAAGAACTCTCTTCTTTCTACCACAAATCTAAACGTGATACCTCGGTCGTGTGTCGGGTAACCTAGTCGTTACGTACACTGTGCTAACGCCGCGCGTAAGAGATGGAGCGTAAGTTAGTCAAGTCAAATAAAATACTATATATTTAACTTTCAAAGCCGAGAGGTTACTTGCGTACCGCCACGTTTAACACTCACAAATCCTAGGTTCTGCCCACACAGTGGGTTTATGTGTTTTGTGTGGATCTCAGAACAAACAGCGATTATTTCCCTGTACAGCATTAACTGACTGGTTTTTATAACCGAGACGGACTGTGTTTACTGCGCGGTACGGACTGTAGACCTTTAAAGCCCAGCGGTTACTGTATGTACCGCCAGATTTAACATTCAGCAATTCTACGTTCTGCCCACACAGTGTGTTTATGTGTTTTGTGTGGATCTCAGAACAAACAGCGATTATTTCCCTATACAGCATTAACTGACTGGTTTTTATAACCGAGATGGAGTATGTTTACTGCGCGGTACGGACTGGGTCTTTAAATATAGGTTCTGCCCACACAATGTATTTATGTGTTTTGTGTGGATCTCAGAACAAACAGCGATTATTTCCCTATACAGCATTAACTGACTGGTTTTTATAACCGAGACGGAGTGTGTTTACTGCGCGGTACGGACCGGATCTTTAATTATAGGTTCTGCCCACACAGTGTATTTACGTGTTTTGTGTGGATCTCAGAACAAACAGCGATTATTTCCCTATACAGCATTAACTGACTGGTTTTTATAACCGAGATGGAGTATGTTTACTGCGCGGTACGGACTGAATCTTTAACTATAATTCTACGTTCTGCCCACACAGTGTATTTATGTGTTTTGCGTGTACCTCAGAACAAACAGCGATTATTTCCTTACACAGCACTAACTGACTGGTTTTTATAACCGAGATGGAGTGTGTTTACTGCGCGGTACGCACTGCGTCTTTAAATAAACAGGCTGCCTTTGGGCCTGAAAGGATTAGTAGCAATCATATACAGGCCTAAACAGAATTCCGCTCTGAAATTAAGATAAATACGGTTCCTATAAACTTATATACAGAATCTTCTTTCAAAGGAAAAGTGAAAAACCCAAGGCATTGCATTTAACTTGGGCATGCAATGTAGAGACTGGTACAATGTTTGAGAAAATTAGAGAGAACGCAAAATGAATAAATTACGAAGGAAGAGTAATAATAATGAAGGGAGAATAAAGGAAACAGAGGTAAAGGGAAGAAGAGGGGGCCATCATGAATTAATAAAGAGACAGGCAGAGAAAGAATGTAGTGGGACCATAAGGAAAGGGTGGAAGCAGGAGTTCTCATGTTCCTCGAAAGTAATGCGACAGGAGCTGATGACAGAATATGATTTGGCTATTTATAACTTAGCTTATAGTTACAGTTTATTGCTTATGTTAATTTTATTACACTTATTAAACACTTATACCTAGCACTGCATTACGTGCAAAAGTTTCGTCTGCGTATCTCTCAAGGAAAAGACGCAAATATTTTTGGGAAGCCCCAGGAGAAAGAAGCCGTCGGAAGGCACAAGTGTGTATGTTAACCGTTTAAAACCTAGCGGTAACTTTACGTACCACCAGGTTTAACATTAAAAAATTCTACGTGGTGCACACATTGCGTTTATGTGTTTTGTACGGATCTCAGAACAAACAGCAACTTTTGCCTTATAAAATGTCAAGAGATTGGTTTTTATAACCGAGGTGGAGAGTGTTTACAGCGCGGTACGCACGGAGTCCTTATATAAAACAGATACGCTTCGTCTTTAAAGGGTTAAAG
>BLKM01000575.1:544376-556876 GCA_013340265.1 Coptotermes formosanus | reverse complement strand
CCACAAAAATTCCCTTAAGCTGTTAGTGTTTTAGAGCTTTTGCAAATTTGCGAAACGGCACAATTACCTCCGTCGTATCTGCCCGCCGTCCTTCCATCTGTCCGGCTGTCTGTTCGCATGGAGAAACTCGGCTATCATTGGACGGATTTTCATGAAATTTCATATTTGAGTATTTTTCAAAAAATCTTTCGAAAAAATTCAATTTTCATTAAAATCTGACAAGAATAACGGGTACTTTACATACCGACCTTTGTACATTTAGGATAACACCTTTCTGAATTCTTCTTAGAATTAGAAATATTTCCGAAAAAAATTTGTAGACAAAATCAAAACACGCGTTTTGCGTTCAATAATTTTTCCCTAAAATCGCGCCGTTTATAAGACAGTTTAACTGCACTCTACTGTGTGCTAAATACACTTGGCTTTGTTATCAGCAATTCCAGTCTCGGGCTGTTTTGTGCCGCAGTCAGTGCGTCCAGCTTTCAATCAAGGACGGCACAACAACGTGTTCGCAGTCGGCGGTTTATTATTCACCACGACACAGGATGCCTCATAATTTAGCCCCCACGCGCCACTTCATCGATCAAATGTCCAACTAATGTACGGAGAGACTGACTCGCCAATACGGTTCCACGCTAATACAGCGATATATCTTTAGATATACTTCTGGTGGTTGAGTGTTTTCCTGGCATTAGCGGCTATCTCTAAAGACTAATTCACACATGCCATGCCGTGCCCATGCCGTTCCCCTGCCATGCCGTGCCGCTAGAGGTTTAGATTGTGTCGTTCCCATATGATTTACACAGGGCGACCCTGTTTAATTCATACATGCCATGCCGCGCCCGTGCCGTTCCCCTGCCATGCCCCTTCGAAAGCGACTTCTCAAGGCCACGGCACAGCGCGGCATGGGCGCGGCAGAAGAATGCCATGGCATGTGTGAATTAACATCGGACGTCTCTCGACGGCCTGTGGGCGACCTGCCTACGTTCGGCTTCTTCCGGCTAACAGGCGGAGTCTCACGAAGGTTGTTTGTTGATGATGTAGGCAGCAGATTAGCAGTTCGGATTTTTCCGGTTACCACGCGGACTTTCACGAAGGAGACGGCAGAGCAGGGGCGCAGCACGGCATGTGTGAATTAGCGCGGCATGGGCCGGCATGGGCACGGCATGGGAACGGCACGGGCGCGGCATGGGCACGGCATGGCATGTGTGAATTAGCCTTTAAACAGCTTTCGGTCTTCAAAACCCTTATATAGTCCCCAGTCTTAGTCTTAGCCCTACCTTATTTAAAGGTATTGAATTTGAAAGGCCGATCCCAGTGGCCGCGCGGTCTAAGGCGTAGGTCTGCGGCCGAGCGCTTGCTGGGATCGTGGGTTCGAATCCCACCGGGGGCATGGATGTTTGTCTCGTGTACAGTGTTCGTGTGGTCAGGTAGAAGTCTCTGCGACGGGCCGATCCCTATTCCAGGGGAATCCTACCGAATGTTGTGTGTGTGTCTGTGTGTGATGAAGTGAAAATAAACAACCTCGACACCTACCGTGAGTATGTAGAAGAGGTAAGGACTGCGACGACGAATTTGAATGAGCATCGTTAAACAAACGAATAACAATTATTTTTTTGAAACCGGTAGCCTGATTTCGTATTATAAGTGAATGTGTTGCTTATGACTGGACGATAGAGGGGAATCAAATATACTTTATTAAAAATTAATGTATTTATTTATTATAATAATAATTTTCGCGTACTCCGTAGACTTATGAAAGACAGGCATAGAGCTGTGTTTTAGTTTACAATGCTTTCAACAGCTAACATTATATAGCATCTGTGACGGAGGAATAAAAAATGGATACAGAGCAATGGTGAAAATACACTGACAGAAGACAAATCGAAGCATTTCGACCAGAAACATGTCCGTTTTCCGCTTTGTCAATCATGAAATCCACACCTGAAGCTGAACTTAAAAGTTCATGTACGAACGGATCTTAGAAGGCCTTAAGAAACTTTGAAGAAACTAGCAACAAATCGGCGGTTTGGAAACACACAATTAACCCTTTAAAGACGAATTGTGTTGGTTTTTATATACGGACTGAGCGCGTACCGCGCAGTAAACACTCTCCACTTCGGTTATAAAAACCAGTCTCTTAATGTTTTATAAGGCAAAAGTTGCTGTTTGTTCTGAGATCCGTACAAAACACATAAAGGCAATGTGGGCACCACGCAGACTTTTTTAATGTTAAACCTGGCGGTACGTAAAGTTACCGCTAGGCTTTAAAAGGTTAAGCTTAATGGGGTGTAGTTTGTGGTGATCAATAATAATCAGAACACGCGGTACCATGCCGGTACCGGTATCAGCAAAATTTTAGCTTCAGGTTATTCGGTTGAGCGATGCGGTATTCACTATTGCCCACGTAATGAAGGTTGGTACGCACTTCTTATCGCGTGCTATTCCCATCCATCACCATAATCTCCTCCTTCCCCTCCATATTAAGTCTTCAAAGTGGCGCCACAATATTTGCATGCTATAAAATACAGCGGATCTTTCTTAATTACACTGCAGTCACTTCATTACAGAACACTCCAGGTGCCACACTCAACACTCACAATTCGTTTCCAGAGGGTCCGGGTTTTATTCTCTATTCGTAAGCTGAACGCGATGGGTTATGCAATTTTTTCCTCGGCCCCTCCAACATAAACATTAAAGATCAGAAAATAAGTTTACACGGCATATGATTTCGTGTCAAAATAAGCTACATCGACTAGGTTTATGTGAGGGAAATTCGTAACCAATGTTGGCAGCACTACACGTTAGTTCGAATGCCTTCCAGTCATATCTGAACTTTCACCCTGTTATTTATACCGCACATTTTGTTGTTAAATTGTTTTCCAAAAGTTACCAAAAATATACACCACATACAGTAAAAGAGATCCAATTTATGCATAATGTTACCGTTTATTTATCAAACTTTGTCTTTTAGTTCCCCAACATGTTTCGGCAAATAATTATGCCATAATCAGGCAATATTATTACAAATTGCATAAGATGTGCAACCCTTTAAAAACGAAGAATATCTGTTTTATATAAGGACTCAATGCGTACCGCGCTGTAAACACTCTCCACTTCGGTTATAAAAACCAGACTCTTAATGTTTTATAAGGCAAAAGTTGCTGTTTGTTCTGAGATCCGTACAAAACACATAAAAGCAATGTGGGCACCACGTAGAATTTTTTAATGTTAAACATGGTCGTATGTAAAGTTACCGCTAGGCTTTAAAAGGTTAAATAGAAATTATAAAATGGCAAAACAGTTAAAAATGTTAAAAACTTCTGTAAAATTCTTGTGCTGATTTGGTTCTATGTTGTTGGTTTTTGCCAAGAATTTTACAGAAGTTTTTAATATTTTTAACTGTTTTTACTATTTTATATATTATTTAATGCACATCTTATGTAGTTTATAATAATACCCCCTGATGATGGCATAATTATTTGCCGAAACATGTTGGGGAACGGTAACACTGTGCAAAAGTTGGATCTCTTTTACTGTATGTGGTGCATAGGCACGGAAATGAGCAACATAAAATGTATTACATAGTCAATGATTTTTAAAAGGTTACTAAAAATCACTCTCTTGCTCTCTGTGTGTGTGTGTGTGTATATATATATATATATACAGTGATTTTTTAATAACTATTTAAAGTCACTAAACATACGATGCATACTGTTGCTAAGCTTAGGCAATATTTTATATGTGAAATGTTCTTCTTAGAGTTGATAACAGGAAAGGAAATAAACGCGCTGTAAACCCATTTTCAGACTGACATAAATTGAACAAATCGACAAGACAGTCTCGTCATAAATATCGTCAACAATTCCGCCATTATGTCTCGTATATAAACTATGCGGTTCAGAACACGGTTTCAAAAAACATCATGCTTCTTCAAACGCTGACAGTAGTTTACTTGCTCAAATAATTCCACACGTCCTACTGAATGCTAGGGCTCGATATCATATGCCAGCTACTGATTCAGTTTATGCGAGTCCACATATCCACCCACAGTGTTTCATTCACGTTCATTTTAATATTATCCTCAGATAAGTATTGAATCCCTCAACTGGACCCTTTTCTTTAGAATTTCTGAACAAAACGCAGAATACATTTCTCATTATCCGTAAGTAATTTTTATGCTTTCACTGTGATGATACAACACAAACACCGTTTCAACTAACACGTCCCCGCGAGATACCGGCACTTCTAAATCGTACTTTTAACTGCTGATCTGATTCTCTAATGCACTGTAAAACCGTCAGCTTCTACGCTTTCGGTAGCATTCCGTTACTTCCCAGTTAGGGAATACATTCTAGGAAATTTGTAGAAAATCAATTTAATCACACGTGGAAAAAATACATTTATTTAGACGTCTTTGAATGTACAAGCCCAAGCATTGATTGAAGAGAGAGCAACTTATTTCACAAGTTCAAACAGATGAAAAAGTCATTATTTTTTAAAAAGAGCATGCAATTTGCTACTTAAGTCAAATTCTGCTAAAAATATCAGTTCATGACATTTTTCTTGATATTAAATTTTTCCCCATTTCAACACAGACGAATATGTTTCCTCCAGCGCCATCCTTGTCCTATCTAACTTCGCTCAGCGTAAATTCAAAGTATGTTTCGCCACTTTCTTGTTACTGATTTCATTTACTCTCTCCTTTAGAATCAGGACCCCTTACTGTCAAAGTTCAAAGTGTGGGGAGAAAGCGTCGTTAAAAAACCAAGAAGCAAAACTTACAAATCAAAAACGCACGGAAATAACTCTTAAGAATGACGGAAATCGAAAGAAGGCGTCGGAGTTGGGGCACAGGAGAACACTATGTGAGAAGAACATCGTACAAAAGTTGGAAGAAATCCAAAATATTCTACAAAAATTCACGGTATGAAAATATTTAGAGTCGTCTTTCTATCTGTCGCCCCATTTGTCATTAGAAACAATGTGCAGCGTCTCCCTTGCGTCTTGCCATGTGTCGAAACTCCCGTTCCAACCCATTTACGTCTATTCTTATTCCTTCGCATTCTGTTTTTAAAACTCCTTCCGCCCCCCGCCCCCCCCCCCCCGCAAAGCATCCACTCCAATTTTTTTCCCCATGTTTTCCTTCAGAACTCTTAAATTTCATTCCCCACCGAGGAACAGAACTACAGAAACATTTACTTTCACGTCAGTTGAACACAAATCGTTACGGCTCCCGATAGAGTATTGGTTTGTTTTGTTGCTAACTGTCGTCGTTACAAGACACATGTCGCAGTCAATAGCGCCTCCACCTCTTCCTGCCCTCTTCACTAGAACGCCTGTCGATACGGTCAACACCGCAACACGTGTGGGACCTGGCCAGTGCTGTACTGACAGTTGTATAACCCGCCTGTCTCCTTTGTATTTGCTTTTCATTAATTTCCACAACGATTCTTGCGCTATTAGTGACACAGTCTGAATACAGAGATTACATATGTTTTAAATTTGTGTTTTGATTTGATTCACTGATGATGACACCTTGGGGATCGAAACATGTAGCAGTGTTCAACGTGATATTGAAATATAAAATATCTGGGAACAATATAATGCATTTTATTGGTCTGAGTGTTGTCAGTTGGTTAGAGTCGAACCCTGTTATAACGACATAGGCTTAAGCGACACCTCGCCTATAGCGTCAGATATTCTGTGGTACCAATTAACTCCTCACTGTTGACCATAACATTGTACTCCTTGGTTATAACGACACAAGATATTCAGTCCCTTTCATGACGTTATAACCGAGTTAGACCCTACATGTTCTCTTCCCGCTACAACCCTTTGTAAGTTTTGGCCAGCTCAAAAATTTTCTTTGATGTTTTTCTCTATCCATAGGCATCTTACTCCGATTCTGAATCTTCATTTTTCCCAGACCCGCCCTGACATGACCCCCCACCTTAACCCTTTAAAGACCAAGCGTATCTATTTTGTGTAAGGATTCAGCGCGTACCGCGCAGTAGACACTCTCCACTTCGGTTATAAAAACCAGTCTCTTAATGTTTTATAAGGCAAAAGTTGCTGTTTGTTCTGAGATCCGTACAAAACACATAAACGCAATGTGGGCACCACGTAGAATTTTTTAATGTTAAACCTGGTGGTATGTAAAGTTACCGCTAGGCTTTAAAAGGTTAAACTCGGGCTACCAATCCTTGTTACTGAATTTGACTCCACTCATTTGTTCTTTTCGCCTTCCTTTCTTTATCAATTCTTACAATATTCCCAAACCATCTCATTCTTGGTGGGCCCCAGAGACATTCTGGGAACTTTGGAAAAGAGAATAACGTACCATATCCTAGTCACTATACTGACTGAGCTATCCGGCTCCCAGATCAAGTCTTATAGGGTAGCCAGGACACAAAGGACGCATCTGAAGGTTTTGCAAACCCCACATTTCTCAAGAGTCAAAGACACTAACCTGAAAAACTAGACAACCGGAAATACGTTTTCCTTTAAATGGACGATATTCCACTTACAATCACAACTTGGCTTTGTTTATCTTTTGCTTCCGGCTTCTTCTGTCATCGAGCCGCTGCTGCCAGGGATGATGGACGAGCTAATTAATGCAGTTCCGTCTAAGAACACATACCAGCTTATATAAAGTCTGAAGCAACAGACGGCCCTTAACTTTGTGGTTGGTGTTTCTAGATGAAGTTTGACAGAACCTGCCATCAACAGGCTGGGCGTCCATCACAAGTCCAGAAATCACTGGAGGCGCACAGCGAGTCGGCAGCCCCTCTTAAATACAGTGTCGGTCAGGAAATAAGTTGATATGGTGTATGCCTTTAATTCTGTAGCCAATATACTTACGCTTATTGTTATATCTCAGAGAAATTCTTCATATGATTATCATCTGTTTCCAGCGTGCAGCAAAATCTTGGCAGCCACAAATTTACCCTTAAAAGTCCAGTGGTTACTTTATGTACCACCAGGTTTAACATTCAACAATTCTACGTTCTGCCCACACAGTGTATTTATGGGTTTTGTGTGGATCTCAGAACAAACAGCGATTATTTCCCTGTACAGCATTAACTGACTGGTTTTTATAACCGAGACGGAGTGTGCCTACTGCGCGGTACGGACTGAATACTTATGGCGATATTAACCGTTTAAAGCCCAATGGTTACTATACGTATCACCAGGTTTAACATTCACAAATTCTACGTTCTGCCCACACAGTGTATTTATGTGTTTTGTGTGGATCTCAGAACAAACAGCGATTATTTCCCTATACAGCATTAACTGGCTGGTTTTTATAACCGAGACGGAGTGTGTTTACTGCGCGGTATGAAATGAATCTTTATATATGGGTGAGATAAATTTTCGCATTAAATATTTAAAGATTGTGGCGATGTGGTAACAGTTGTGTTGCAATGGATGATAAAATATAGACTGGTGTGAACAGAAAATATAAAAACCAGTCCGGCGTGTGTTAAGTGCGATAGATAATTGTGACAGGAATCCTCTGGGGGAAAAAATGGGATCGCAGTAAAATTAATGTAAACTCTTATTATTAGAAATGAAAAAAGAGCACAAAATATAGGCATTTTGGGTGTACTTCGTGGCCGATTTTTGAACATTTCGAATCTAAGGATAAAGTAAATATTACGTGGTGTTTGTAGCGGGGGCTTGTGAATGCGGCAATGAACTTTCGGGTTCCATAAAATTAGGGGAATTTCTTGATAAGCTGAGGAAATCCTAGCTTCTTAGGAAGGACTCGTCTGCCTTCAGGTCCTCAGTCAGTCAGTCAGTCAGTTAGTCAGTCAGCCAGTTACTTAGTTAATGCAGTCTCTCTCTAATCTCTCTAGAGGTAGCTCAGACAGGGACAATGAAAGACCAGGATTCCATTTCTGACAGCAGTACAGAATTCTGTGTCACCATTGCTGCTCCCAGACTGGCTGTGGAATCCACCCAGTGTCCTAAACAGTGAGTTCGCGGGCGCTTTCTTTCCGATCAAAGCGTCCGAATTGATAAACCACTAGGAACGAAACCATTTTGGACAACCCTGCGAAGCCACGTTTGTGTAACATTATATGCTTGTGCAGCAGCGGGCTGTGCTCTTTGATGCACAGGAGCTAAATCATTTGTGTTGGGAAAACATCGCCAAGTGAAACCGGAGAGAGTAAAGCAGGCAGGCAGATCGCGGGTAAAGCGCGCCAGGCATTCCTCTCCTCCTCTTCAATTATGCAGGGGAAAGCTCACGCTTCCTTCTACTTTCCTTTCCCCTTTCTTTCTTTCTTTCTTTCTTTCTTTCTTTCTTTCTTTCCTTCTTTCTTTCTTTCTTTCTTTCCTTCTTTCTTTCTTTCTTTCTTTCTTTCCTTCTTTCTTTCTTTCTTTCTTTCTTTCTTTCTTTCTTTCTTCATATTTCACTTTTTTCCTAACCATAAAATATTTTAGTTCGAAAACTTGAAGAGACAACTCCAGACGCTAAAGTATAGATATAAGGATAATATTAAATTGGATCTTACAGAAATGTTTTGAGATACCAGCTGATACAACAGTTCGTGAGAAGACTTCGCAGCTATCACTGATGTGGCAATAAAAGTTCTTCTTCGATGAAGTGTTCGAATTTCTTGTACAACCGAAACAATATCAGCGTCCCTATGCCTGTGCTCCATTCACCAAACGACTAACTGCAAGGTACTGAGTCCCCAGAAAGAGCACATTTTCTAAGCGAGTCAAGAAATTCCCAGCATTTTATGGCACGCGAAATTTAACTACCCTTTTTACAAAAGCCCGCCAATTTTCCTTATCCTGAGTCAAATGAATCCAGTTTACACCCCAATACTGACATCCATTTTAATATTATCTTCCCCTCTAAATGTATGTCGCCCAAGCCGTTTACTTCCTAGAGGTGTCCCAAAAGTTCCCTCTACGCATGTAATTAATGTTATATATACACCATGAATGATAGTGCAGAACCATCACTAATGGGGTAAACATGGGGAAGAAAAAAGCCTTGGGTCTCCACTCCATAATAAAGAAGCGATATCTCATACTACAAGATGTTTGGAGACATATTTTTACATTCCAACATTTCATGTGTTAATATTTCACTTGTATTTTAATCTGAATAATTTTTAGTAATACTGTGCATCAACTGAATGTTATAAAAATCTAACGTATGTATGTTTAGCATTTACTGACATATGATACGCCGCATATGTCTTTATAATATTTCAACTCTCTGATGATGGCTCAAATTGACGGACGAAACACGTAAGCGCGTAAAAACTAGCTTTGTGTAGGGGTTGGAAATAAAAGTATTGCGTATCCTATACATATTTTTCTTCCTTGTCATTTGTGTCACGTGACCCGGTGGATCATTACTCCTTAGAGTTATTGATTACTGTTACATTTCATGAATAATTTGCAAATTCTTCTAAATGAAACGATATTATCCGTATCCATGGTGTTCCATTCGTATCATCATCCCTTTAAGTTTATTACCCTCTGTACAAACAAGCTCACTGTTCCAAAATTAATATTTGCCTTACTTCAGTTTCTCAACTTCTACGCCCCCATCCCTTCCTGTATTCGGGATTTAAGAAACCATAAAATCTTTTACATGCCTCTCAGCATCAAATTTCCGGCCTCAATCATTATGCTGCATGTTTTGCCTTCCTGCTTGAATGACTACGTCAGAAATTAAGAACGAATCCGGAAGGAGTTCAAAAAAGAAACTTTACCCCCACCCCCTCCGGTTAGCTTTTCTCTTCCTTTGCGCTGAATTCCCCCGTCTTCGCTTTCCCAAAACAAACTCTTCTTTTCCCCCGCCTCCTTCTTCATCGTGTTTTCTCAAGAACTGCCTATAAATGAACCAGAGTCTGGCACAGGATCGCCAAACAATGTTGCAACATCTCTCTCTCTCTCTCTCTCTCTCAGCAAGAAACGTAGCCTTATCCCTGGGGTTGTTTCATTTCGGCAGTGTTTCTACTGCATTACAAACTGGAAACACCGAGACAGATTTCAGATAACATTCTACTGAAACCAAAGAATTGTCAGACAATGCCTTAACCCTTTAAATTAGCGGTTCCCTAACTTTTATGTGTGCGGCCCTTAAGTAGCAAATGGTACGTGACCCGCGACCCTACCATGGAAAAGGCAATAGTCAGTGATATTTACCATAAATGAACTGATACGAATGCCTTTTCAATTTTCACAAAAAAACAGTCACAGCCAACTCTGTTTGTATCTCTTTATTTGGAGATTTGAGCTACATGTTTCGGCCTGTTATGGCCATCATGAGGCTCCTCTAAAAACACGAACATCGAAACTGCACTTTCGGAAAGGGAAGGCCTTCCTCTTCACAGTGGGTTAAAATATACAGTTTTGTATAAATATAAAATAAGATAAAATGAAATAAAATACATGTAAGGCATGCAGGTACATTTTATTTTATTTTATTTTTATTGTTGTTGAACATTAAAATAATGCCGTTTCTTAAACACCACAGAACATTTCCACTCATTAAAGAAATATTAAATTTTTAATGTTAATTATCAAACCCAATATTTTTGGGACAATATTAAACACACAAAATAGGTACAGTACAGTAACAAAGTGTGTTCATTAGTTATTTGAAAAGCAGTTCCTCCAGTATGTTTAAAATTAATAGACACAGATTAAATAATAACATTTTCTCGATAATTCTCTTTGAATTTAGATACAAATTTTGATTTTTTCATAATTATTGATTTCTCCATAAAAACCTCTCGCGACCCTACGTCAGTCCCCCTGTGACCCTGATTTGGGTCGCGATCGGAGGTTGAAAACCACTGCTTTAAACCTTCTATTGACAAGTGTGGTTTTTCCTTCCACGCGGACCGTTCCTTTCCTAGACATTTCGATTTTCAGGCGTGTTTACACAACTGCAAACAACGGCTCTTAGCTCCTTCTTACCCACCAACCTCTCCCTCCTTCGACATGGAACAATTCGATTCTTACTGGACGAATTTTCATGACGTTCTATATGGTAAATATTTAATAAAACCTGCTAAAAATACAAGTCCATTTAAAGCCAACAAAAACAACAGACACAAAAGGCGAAGACGTAAGAACATTTATGTGACAAATATTTATAATGAAGGTAGACTGTTTTCTGTGTGAGATAAGAGCTGAGGCCGAAGAAACAATTGAGGGTTTGAGCTTAAAAATTTGACATTATCTAGTGCAAATCTGTGGCTAAGAATGAAGAACTCTTGCAGGTTCGTAGCGGAGAGACCTCATGTGATATACTTCGTGATTTTTCGTAACGTCTTTAAAATTTAATTTCTTCGCTGTATTCCTCTATGGTTTGAACTATGAAGTCGCGCTAAATTTCACAGCCAGTGCGTGGTTTTATGTCTTCCACCAAGCAAATACAGTGATAATAATTCAAATTAGACTAGGAATGAATACTTCACACCCTTTCGAATTCAATGTTCACTCATATTACTATTACTAGACGTTATGCAATGCCTGGTCTTAAAATTATACAGGATGCTTCTTCAAAAAAATCATCAGTCACAACCAACTTCCTCTTAATTTGATTTTATTTCAGAGCTACCAAGTTTCGGCTTTTATGAAGCCATCTACAGGCTCTTCGTATCCAAGAACAGAATAGGCCCTACGTAATCAGAGGGGAAGGCCTTCCCATCTGATTACGTAGGGCCTATTCTGTTCTGGATACGAAGAGCCTGAAGAGGGCTTCATAAAAGCCGAAACCTGGCAGCTGTGAAATAAAATCAAATTTAGAGGAAGTTGGTTGTGACTAATCATTTCTTTTAGAAAGAATCCAAAATTTGTCCGTATTTGTTTCGATGTTGCGTTCATTACATTGGTTCCATCAGTTTCTGCTTCACCATAACGGAGAAGCCAGCTGCTTGGTTTTTGTCAAGAGTGAGTGGAGTTGTAACTTCACGTCCTTTATACTCCTTTGTATGAGGAGCTTAAACAGAGGGTATAAGCGTTCCAGGTGTAAGCAGTATTGTGAGCTAGTAGCACGCACGTGCACACATGGTAATGCGCCTTGTGTTGGAATTTCTTGGCCAGATGAGCGACTACTATCTTTCCAAGAGGTGTGTTCCGTAGGCTTAATTTGTACGTACTCACAAGTTTACAATACGTGATTTTGGTGCATTTTGAGAAGTTTATTTTAAAGAGCAAAAGTCATTTGAAATTGCAGTGTGAAATTTTTGTGCTTGTAAAATAATTACTGAATTTCTGTTTTCGTAGAGTCTGTTTTGAGTTGAATTTACATGTGACATATTTTTCTAATAAAATTAAATTAACCTACCGAAAATTGTAATCCGGTTAAACAGAATAAAAAATGTTTAACTCTGTTTATTATCAGTGTAAAACACCATATGTGACTCACGTCAAAGGCTGTCGAGTTTTACAGTGCTCATCCCGTGCATGATTAACCCTTTAAAGACGAAACGTATCTGTTTTATATAAGGACTCAG
>BLKM01000575.1:478512-539420 GCA_013340265.1 Coptotermes formosanus | reverse complement strand
TTAACCTTTTAAAGCCTAGCGGTAACTTTACGTACCACCAGGTTTAACATTAAAAAATTCTACGTGGTGCCCACATTGCGTTTATGTGTTTTGTACGGATCTCAGCACAAACAGCAGCTTTTGCCTTATAAAACATTAAGAGATTGGTTTTTATAACCAAAGTGGAGAGTGTTCAGAGCGCGGTACGCACTGAGGCCTTATATAAAACAGATACGCTTCGCCTTTAAAAGGTTAAGGATTTGTGGTGTTACACCGCAAAATGTCGGGAGTCTTATAAATGTTGTCACATTTTACCACAATATTGTGTACGAGTTGAAGGCAATACATGTGTTAAATAAAGGAATGTTTAACACAATCGAGTTCTCTAAAGAGATGGCGTTTTGTTACCATTGTGATATTTTACATGGTAAGTATGTATAAGTTGACACCACCCATCAAATCAACCAAATAAAATACATGTATAGAGTATATTAGAGACGCCAATGTATAAATGGATGTGATGTTCTTGTATTCCTTTCCTCTTGACCCCCTGAAGGTGGTAAATTATTTGTCGTAGCTTATGTAGGGGTCTCTAATGTACTTGACATATATATCTTAACTTGTGCACTTGTCGGTTGTATTAGGTGTATGGGAAAACGTACTATATATATATATATAATATAAATATGTATAAGTTGAACTGTAAGAAATATTAAAAAAAATCACAGTACGTTTTATAGGAATTAAAATATCTTCATGCCCAATTCGTCTTTAACCCTTTAAAGACGAAGCGTATCTGTTTTATATAAGGACTCAGTGCGTACCGCGCTGTAAACACTCTCCACTTCGGTTATAAAAACCAGTCTCTTAATGTTTTATAAGGCAAAAGCTGCTGTTCGTTCTGAGATCCGTACAAAACACATAAACGCAATGTGAGCACCACGTAGAATTTTTTAATGTTAAACCTGGCGGTACGTAAAGTTACCGCTAGGCTTTAAAAGGTTAAGAAAAGACTCCAGTACTTGTACTGACAAGTTTGCATTCCCTGGAAGAAGAGAATCTCCCTAAAAACATGTGACACGCTCCGGACCTCTGCTTTCGATCAAATCCCATGCACTTATTCTGCAGGATTTTGACCCGCACTCCACCCCCCCCCCCACAACGGGAGTTCCGGTCACGTCCCATTTTCTCTTGTAGGTCAACGGTGCGAGCCACCTGTGTCTTCAGGCCATGTCAACCCACAACCCTTAATATCAGTCAGTAGTGGCTAGTGAAATTTCTATTGACCAAGTAACTTTTTCCTCAGAATGTACAAACGTACTTACAGCCCCTGTCCACGACATCAAGGCACATGAGGGAGCAGAGGAATAGCTCCACTCATTCTTAATGTCGGCGACAGACGGAGGTGAATGTCGATAGTCATGCCCCAGCCGCTTTATCACCGGGAAAGAACCGAAGCACCCAGTGCATAGGAGGCTGGGTGGGCCCCAGAGACGGCCTGGATATTTTGGAGAAGACTTATTGCCTCTGCCGGCGTTTGAACCCCGGACCGTCCATCCCGTAACCTAGTCTCTATACCGACTCATCCATCGTGGCTCCCGCAATATGTGTAACGTATATATGAGGTTTTATATAAAGTGTTTCAGGCGTGTTATTAAAAGACTTTTTACAACTTACTTTGCCCTTTTCGTGGAAATTAACCTTTTAAAGCCTAGCGGTAACTTTACGTACCACCAGGTTTAACATTAAAAAATTCTACGTGGTGCCCACATTGCGTTTATGTGTTTTGTACGGATCTCAGAACAAACAGCAACTTTTGCCTTATAAAACATTAAGAGATTGGTTTTTATAACCGAAGTGGAGAGTGTTTACAGCGCGGTACGCACTGAGTCCTTATATAAAACAGAAATGCTTCGTCTTTAAAGGGTTAAAAGCTCAAACATTGTATTAACACTGTAAAGGTACTTGATAAATCATTTACAAACTTACGTGTGACACCCAGCTGTGTGACAGTGATTTGGACAAGCAAAATCAACAACAGTCACGACACAAGTGTCTTTATTAGAAAACAGAGCCCGTATGAATAATAACACCAACTGATGAACCAAAATGTATATAATCTTTATTCGTAAAAGTCTCCTACATGTTTCGACCCTGTTGGGCCATCTTCAGGGAGAATAATATTGATACATTGTGGTTATACACTTAACTGTAAAAATTCAACCACATTGTATCAATATTTTTCTCCCTGAAGATGGCCCAACAGGGTCGAAACATGTAGGAGACTTTTACGAATAAAGATTATATACATTTTGGTGCATCAGTTGGTGTTATTATTCNTGTGGTTATACACTTAACTGTAAAAATTCAACCACATTGTATCAATATTTTTCTCCCTGAAGATGGCCCAACAGGGTCGAAACATGTAGGAGACTTTTACGAATAAAGATTATATACATTTTGGTGCATCAGTTGGTGTTATTATTCGCATGATACAGTGCACGGACACGGAACACATTAAAACAGCCCGTACATCTTGTTAAGCGAAGTGTTTCGAACCAAACTGTCTGCAGGCCCTTACACTTTCGAAACACACTGAAGATGGCGACGCAAAAGTGTATAATTAACTGCATTAATTACTGTTATTCATTACATAATTGCGTTGCCTTCTTCAATGTGTTAAAGTCTCAGAGACTGAAGATGACCTAATTTAGGTCGAAAAATGTCGCTTAACTAAATACGCGTATTGTAGTGTCTAATAATTGTGTTGTGACTGTTATTGATTTTGCTTGTCCAGATCACGTATACTTTGCTAACGCTTTTGACGGCGTAACGAATATGACAAAGCATACTTTTGCTTGTCCAAATCACGTATACTTCGCTAACGCTTTTGACGGCGTAACGAACGTGAGAAAGCATACTTTTGCTTGTCCAAATCATGTATACTTTGCTAACGCTTTTGAAGGCGTAACGAACATGACAAAGCATACTTTTGCTTCTCCAAATCATGTATACTTTGCTAACACTTTTGACGGCGTAACGAACGTGACAAAGCATACTTTTGCTTTTACAAATCATGTACACTTTGCTAACGCTTTTGACGGCGTAACGAACGTGACAAAGCATACTTTGATGTTCCGTGTGCTTCTTGTATTCATTAACATAACGATTTCAATTCTCTCTTTTTTTTTTGTCTTACAGCATGATGCTGGACATAAAAACATAAGCAGTGAACAAGTACTGCAGCAGTGACAGACTGCTTTCACAATCTGCCTATGGAATGTAAAAATGCTCTAATGTGATACATTTCTAAACTTTCTGTACACGATTTGCGTTAATCTAAGTTATACCTCCCGTATGGCAAGCAGCGCCCCCCGTCAGTTATGCAAGCAGCATTATTTAGGACACATGCACAGTCGGAGGACCCGATAAGAACAATTGCTCTTCACAGCGCCGTCAGCTCAAGCATCTAAAGCAATTTCAAACTTGTAACACATCAAAGTGAAAAACAAGGCACTGACGATATTGAACGTGGCACGTTGCCAAGCAACCCCTCTCAGTGCCTCTCAATACACACACGGAACTTCCCATTATTTCCGGGTTATACAATGGTTACTGATTGAATGGTGAGTCTTGCGGCTTATCGCTTCTCTTTTATAGAGACAGCCGGAATTTTAGCGTATTTGGACGTCGTTGATAGGTTGGTTGTGTCATGTTGTGGTTGTGTGTTTGATTCTTGGTTAGCTGGATGGTTGGGTGTTTGGTTCATTGATAGGTTGGTTGTATCATGTTGTGGTTGTGTGTTCGATTCTTGGTTAGTTGGATGGTTGGATGTTTGGTTCATTGACAGGTTGGTTGTATCATGTTGTGGGTGTGTGTTCGACTCTTGGTTAGTTGGATGGTTGGGCTTTTGGTTCATTGATAGGTTCGTTGTATCATGTTGTGGTTGTGTTTTCGATTCTTGGTTAGTTGGATGGTTGGGCGTTTGGTTCATTGATAGGTTGGTTGTATCATGTTGTGGTTGTTTGTTTGATTCTTGGTTAGTTGGATGGTTGGGCGTTTGGTTCATTGATAGGTTGGTTGTGTCACGTTGTGGTTGTGTGTTTTATTCTTGGTTAGTTGGATGGTTGGGCGTTTGGTTCATTGAAAGAGAGAAATATTTCAGAAAAATTTGTAGAGAAATTCATCACAGCGCACATTTTATGTTCAATAACTTTTTTCCGAAAATCGTGCCATTTATGAGATAATGTGGAAAAATATGGTAAAGCCAGACAGGCCACAGATGACAATATAATACGGCGCATGCGCTTTGCATGCTGGATACCTAGGGCAAGAATACAGACACATACTCGAGAATACTTAATACTGTTTGCTTCATAAATAATTAATTCCGTCTGATTTCGTCAAATATCTTACGGCAACACTTACAAAACTCGAGAAACTGCGCAACGACTTACCTGCCATTACGATTTGTTCAGTCAAATTCTACATCTAAACAAGGCCATGTGCAAACGAAAAGTCTTTTGTTTCAATGCAGCATCGGCCACTTTACGTGAAGACCTACGTATGTTTTATTGTTACCGGCGACATAAATATGTTATAAAATCATTGTTGTGCAACATTCAATATTTTTATACAGTTTACAGTGACATGTAGCCTCAACAACACACACAGGATGCATTGTTACGCTTCTACTGCAACGATAGTTACGCGAACTAGCCACAGTGTTAGGTTACACGTACGTTCCCCATCTTGTTGCTTCGATAGACGTGGCTATCGCTTGTAACTCCAGATCAGAAAGCAATCAATAATTCTCAACATTAGTATTATGGTTGAAGGTATATTGCTCAATAGCCACGTGAATTCTACCGAGTCGTTCCCATGGCAACACTACAGCACTCAGCGCCCTCCGAGATTCTATTTGTCCGCCGACATACCAAAGCAAATATTGCTAACAGACGCAAGCATCTTCAAACCTCTCGGTTCAAACTTATTCCTTCTTTCCCAAGATATTTACTTCTTTCTACTATAACAATAAAGTTTTGGACAGAAGAATGGATGGCACATTACTACCCGACCCTGTATAAACAACAGCAAATATTTATCAGTGGATGATAAGAACGAGGTTACGTTTGGCGAAATTCGAAACTTGGGAAACACACGGTGGTGGTTATTTTCAGCGTACCATCCTGGCATTAGCCTGAAGGTAACTGAAAAAATCAAGAAACCCTCAGTGATAATAGGCTGTATTCGGATGCAGATTCGAACCTGACATCCCCGAATAGATAAAAGTAGCATTACCGGTTGAGCCAAAGTGCTCGGTTGCGAAGTCCATCAAATGGCTACGATCCCGTACGATGAAAATGGAAGCATGTATTTGCACCTTCTAAACTTCAGCGTTATATTTAATAATCAAATTGTAGCTGCGGCAAATTTTAACTATATAAAAGCAGACACCTTATCAACTGTGTTATGTAGCTACATGAGACGCAGAGCGTCGTAATGTGGCTACAAGAGACGTCCTGGCCCTGTGTGAAATGGAACTTACACAGAGAAGCAACTTTACTGGCATTCGAACCGATAAAGGAGAAAAACTCTTTCACTTCTTATTTCCAATGACGATATTAACGAATTAAATTTGGTCAAAAAATTAACTTATCTTGGGGTTTTTAACCTTTTAAAGCCTAGCGGTTACTTTACGTGCCACCAGGTTTAATATTCAACAATTCTACTTGGTGTTCACATTGCGTTTGTGTTTTGTACGGATCTCAGAACGAACAGCGAGTATTGTCTTACACAACATTAACGAATTACTTTTGTATAGCCGAGACGGAGTGTGTTTACAGCGCGGTACGCACTGAGTCCTTATATAAAACAGACGCGTTTCGTCTTTAAAGGTTAAACAGTGTTTCCATTACAAAAGTAACGACAGAAAGGAATGGCAAATTCTTTTGATAAATAGGTAAAAATTTGGTTGCATGCGGTTGTGGCCGGTTCCGCTCGCTGTCTAATTTTTTGCATGCAGCTATTGAAAGAAATCGTTCAGACTAGGCAGATAGCTGCCAGTGCAGAATGTAGTTATGGTAGAAACGTTAGCCCGGTTTAGCAACTCTTTACTCTAATGTGACGGCCGTTTGTATTATCTTTTGTTCCTCTTCGTAACTACTATCATTGCTTGGTATTCCTGCTTAGCACACAGATGGAGTTACGTGTAGAGAATTACGCAAACATAGATTCCGACCACGTGAACCAGATATCCTGAAGGGCTTGTCGATTTGTGTAACACTCTTAACAATCGCTTTTTGTAGAACGAAATTCCTCAATGTTCCAGGCTGTCAGTCATAGCCTTATTATGAAGGAGACGCGCGTTCAATCCCAGTAGTCCTTGGAGGGCTGATGGTGGACAAAGTTTTAATAGGAAAGGTTTTTCTCCCAGTGTTTAGGTCTAACCCTGTTACAATTTCGTAGCCTTCCTTCTTCTACCTACTCACAGTAGGTGTCGAGGTTGTTTAGTTTCGCTTGATCACATTCAGATACACACCACAGTCGGTAGGACTCCCCTGGACGAGGGATCGGCCCGTCGCAGAGACCTCTACCTGACAACATAAACAATTACAAGAGACAAACATTCATGCTCCCGGTGGGATTCGAACACACGATCCCAGCAAGCGCTAGGGCCGCAGACCCACGCCTTAGACCGCGCGGCCGCTGGGATCGGCACACTGTCATCACTGCGGCAAATCTTCACAGTTAATTGGTCTATGAAATACGCTATGACATTAGCAACTGGCAAAATCTTTAAGTAAACATATGTGCGCTTCAAACAAAAGAAAAAGGCTTTGTGGACGCAAAACGCAGGCGCGTAAAACATGTAGCCGTGCTTGATCCTGAAACCACACACATCCATACACCAGAAGGATTTGAACCAGTGGCTCACCTGTTTCAGAGTTACAGCACGGAAAGAATAGAATTATTTACAGACATTACAACTCTGTGGAGCGAACTGCCTCGTTATTTTGTGAATGTCGACAGAAATATATTTCCCATATAAAGGCGGACCCAGAGGCTCGCCAAGTAGACACGAATTTGAGCACCTGTATTTCCAAGTGACACTGATCCATCAAAGACTTGTTGACGCTGCATACAGAAATGCGGACGCTTGTTTGTTTAAGACCGCAGTTTCTTCGAATATAAAGTTTTCCATAGGCTTCCCAACTCTATGCATACTATTTTCTACTTCTACTACGGCGTGTCTTTGTTTACACACTCCTCCGTTGGCACCGTCCTCAGTTTATTTTCTATTATCTTTATTCAAATTTGTCCTTCTACGTATAAAGGTCTATAGAAAACAGGAAATATAAAGGCGAGAGCGCAGACACTCGAAGCTTGCTTTAGGTGCTCTTCGACACCCACTACGTAAAGAACGCTCGATATACCTGGATTTTGTCCGTTCGAACTCAATACTGTAGATCTGCACTGAATCCTGTATAATAGTTTCGATTGCTGCTCAGTAACGCTCATTTGAGTGGCAAATCTGTAATATGCACTTGAAATCTGAACACAGTGACGTCAGGAAACTTATCCGAAGGTGGCACTGTGCCGATTTTACTGTAAAGGCTACATGAGAGATTGACATAAGTCACGACACGATAAAATAAAACAGACTAAATTAACTTTGGCGGCACGCGTTGGCGCAGTTGCTTGAGACACTGCGCTATAAACAGGAAGGTCGCGGGTTCGATTCCCGATGGTGTCACTGGAATTTTTCGTTGACATAACCCTTCCGGCCGCACTATGGCACTGGGTTCGACTCAGCCTCTAACAGAAATGAGTACCAGGAATATTTCCTGGGGGGGGGGGGGGGTTAAGGCGGCCGGTTTGTGGGTCTAATATTACTACATTTATGTGCCGATTGTCTTGAAATCTGAGAGACTCAACCCCCTGGAAACCAAAGGGCCTGTCCAGGCCTGTATAGGGATACTTTTACCTTAAATATAGTTCGCTTGTATATTTCTTGTTCTTTGATATATTTTCGTAGAACATAATATAGCCTACGCTTCTTGTATTTCCACGGACCATTTTCATTTATTCTATTCCAATATGCGGTCCGCTTCAGCTGAACACAGAACAGAACCTCTACGTACATATGAATTCGTTGAAAGAAAAACTTTTCTCCAATTTATGACGCCGGATAGCCAAAGCGATAAAACGACGGACTGCCGAATGAACGACAGGGTGTTACGTTCCCAGTAGGCGTGGGAATTTCCAGTTCTTCACCTGCATATCTAAACGGGCACTGGGGCCCACAGTTCTTACTCTGAGGTAAACTGGACGGAGGATGAACCTGACAAGCCTCCTCCCAGTTCTTACTAACTAACTAACTAACTAACTAACTAACTAACTAACTAACTAACTAATTAACTAACTAATTCATTAACTCACTAATTCACTAACTCACTAACTCACTAATTCAGTAACTCACTAACTAATTAACTAACTAATTCATTAACTCACTAATTAATTCACTAACTCACTAACTAACTAACTAACTAACTAATTCACTAAATCACTCACTAATTCACTAACTCACTCACTAACTAATTCACTAACTCACTAACTAACTAATTCACTAATTCACTCACTCACTAACTAATTAACCAATTCACTAACTCACTCACTAATTAACTAACTAATTAATGAACTCACTAACTAACCAACCAACTAACTAAGTAATTCCATGGAGAAGAGGCCTTCTTAAGAAGCTAACAGTTTCTCAGCTAGTCAAGAAATTCCCGCAGTTTATGGAACCCGGAGGTTCATTACCGCATTCACAAGAGTCCCCAACCTGTCCCTATCCTGAACCAGCTCAATCCAGTCCATGCCCCATCCCACTCCTTGAATATCTATTTTAATATTATCCTCGCATCTACGCCTGGGTCTCCCAAGTGATCGCCTTCCCTCAGGTCTCCTCCCAGTACTGCCGAGGTTAATAAAGCCTGTCGTCTTGTATCCATTACCCTGAAAGCTTCCATGACGTGGTGTTCAAGCAAAGGCACAACACTGAATTTGCTTCAGTAGTTCCAGGCTTTGAGTTCGCAAGAAACGAAACTCCAGGTTAATATTTGTGCTTCTACGCCGTTCGTTTTAGTTGTTCACCAGTGATGTTGCAGGCAGAACTAATTCTTTGTTAACCTGTTTTATCAATATTGCCGTAGCTACGTTTTAGCATAACTACGTCGTGACTCCTAACTTTTTCTCTAGATTTGCTGCTCTTAAATTATACAAAGTGTGAAGAGTATAAAGTACAGATGAACCCGCTTATAACGACATCGGTTTATACGATACCTCGTTTACAGCGTCATGTAGTCTGCGGTACCAATTAACTCCTCACTGTTAAACATAACATTATATATACTCCTCGGTTATAACAACACTCGTTTATAACGACACAGGGTATTCAGTCTCTTTGATGACGTTATAACCGAGTTCGACAGGATCACACAACCTGTGAGAACAACTCAGAGTCCCGACATAAAAGAAGCAAAGCAGAGTCGTAGTATGTAATTACGCTGATCAGAGCCTTGGCCTCTTTAAACATTCACATATCAAGCACAGAAGTTAGCAAAGTTGTCGTGGCAGCTATGTTTGCTTATGTGGGCAGAAAATACTACAATGAGATCTCTATTTTCACAAGAAATTCTGTTGTATTTATTAATTAGTTAATCATCTGATATTTCTAATCATCCGTGTACCGCTTGAGTACTTTATGGTTATTTAACCCTTTAAAGACGAAACGTATCTGTTTTATATAAGGACTCAGTGCGTACCGCGCTGTAAACACTCTGCACTTCGGTTATAAAAACCAATCTCTTAATGTTTTATAAGGCAAAAGTTGCTGTTTGTTCTGAGATCCGTACAAAACACATAAACGCAATGTGGGGCACCACGTAGAATTTTTTAACGTTAAACCTGGTCGTATGTAAAGTTACCGCTAGGCTTTAAAAGGTTAAGATGAACATAAATTCCATCTAAGATTTGGCAACCCTGTTAACAGTACAATGCACTATCGCTCTTACTTCTCTACAAATGCCAGAGGCCGGACAGAGTACAGCTTACTTTCCGTTTAAATCAACATTCCATCAATAATAAAATTGAAATTTTCTGGTAGTGCTGGAGACTCCTCCCATGCCCTGATTGAAATGGCTGCGCCTACAACCGGGGGCGCCACCGGGGAGAGGGCTGGCACTGATGTAAACACGCATCTGAACCAACACCCACTGACACTGTTTGCGATGTGAAGCGTCTCTCTGCTACTGGCTAACTGACTGCATGGCTGACAGGTTGTCTACGTGGCCAGGGAGCTGACTGGCTGACCGACAGTAATTAGGCCTGGACAGGACAGACCGAAACTACGTGAGGTTCGAAGTTCTCACGGCGGTGTAGCTGAAGATTCAAGACTTCTAACACGAAACATCGAGTAATTGCTAAACAGCCACCGATGTTTAGAAGATCTATTGCCTTACCATTCACGATGAAGCAGCCAAAGGAGGGTGTAAACCTCAACACGAAGACGCAAAAATTTTCCGAAACGTCGGTTACAAGCGATGCTTAATAAACACATTTCTGAAAGTAATAATTAAATTACAAGTCATTGCAGCGTTAAACACATTTCATTTATTTTACTGAGCAGTTAATATCTTTCAACATGGTCCCGAGCACATTCATACATTTGTCGCATCTTACGAGATTCCACAATAATAAGGCAGTGGAAATGTCTGTTCGTGAATGGTTTCAAAACCAAGAGTCAAATCACCAACACAAAGAAAATTTTGTACTTACGCTAAATTGAAAATTTGATAGTCAAATTGTGCTGAAAAATAATTAGTCCTCAGTGGAATAAATGAGATACATTTAATATTGTAATAAATTTCCACTTAACTTTTATAACTTATGATATATTAACCTTTTAAAGCCTGGCGGTAACTTTACATACGACCAGGTTTAACACTAAAAAATTCTACGTGGTGCCCACATTGCGTTTATGTGTTTTGTACGGATCTCAGAACAAACAGCAACTTTTGCCTTATAAAACATTAAGAAACTGGTTTTTATAACCGAAGTGTAGAGTGTTTACAGCGCGGTACGCACTGAGTCCTTATATAAAACAGATACGCTTCGTCTTTAAAGGGTTAATGAACATCGTATTTGGATATCGACATGGCGAAACTTCCAAGACTCCAATTGTTCGTACCGAATCTAGTCTTGTGACTAGCTGGATAAGTGCGATTACCACTGTCTATCAATCTGAGTGACTGATCCCAACTTGCTGGGCGTATGTGGGAAGTTTGGTGGCCGACACACAGACTGCGCGTGCAGCAGATTCAGTGACCGCCCGTAGCAAGAGGCTAGTAACAAAGAACGTAGCTGTCTGAAGGATCACAAAATTTACACACTGTATGAAAACTGGGGCTCTTAAGGCAGTGCCTAGGTACAGTCCTGTCTTCTTGGAAATTACGTCCGGTAGTTTTTACCTGTACTCATCACCAAATAGTATTCGTGTAATAAAATCAAGAAGAATGAGATGGGCGGGGCATGTAGCACGTATCGGGACAAGAAAGGTGCATACAGGATTTTGGTGGGGAGACCTGAGGGAAGGCGACCACTTGGGAGACCAGGCGTAGATGGGAGGATAATATTAAAATGGATCTTCATGAAATGGGATGGGGCATGGACTGCACTGAGCTGGCTCAGGATAGGGACAGGTGGCGGGCTGTTGTGAATGCGGTAATGAACCTCCGGGTTCCATAAAATGCGGGGAATTTCTTGACTAGCTGAGAAACTGTTAGCTTCTGAAGAAGGCCTCTGCTCCATGGAGTTAGTTAGTTGGTTAATTAATTAATTAATTAATTAATTAATTAATTAATTCGTTCTTTCATTAGTTTTTACAAAGGTACCGACATTTCAGAAGAACCTTATGTCTTCAGTTCATATCTCAAGATGGAGGAAGCAGGTTTTTCCCAGACGGTGGTAAATATATCAAAATGCACGGCGTCATATTCCAGAATACAGCAACCTTTTAAAAATACTTAGTGGATAGAGTTTTGGCTACTTTCACATTCGGTCTGTGTGCGTTAGAACTCCTCTTTCTGAAGTAACTGAACATCTAACAGCTGCTGTAAATGTCACACTCTGATGGTCTGCGTGTTAGTGTATAGGCCGACACACGTCTCGTCACGCCCACTGCGCTAGTCAAATCGCAAGACAGCAAACTGTCCAACTTTCAGACAACTCAGAAGTAGAGTAACCCGTTAAAAATGCAGAAATACGACGCGCATTTCTGAACCTAATTGATGCCAACAAGCAAGTGAATAACTAAAAAATACCTGACCTGCGTCTTGATCAATATTGCACAAAATTCCTATCCGACGGCTGTATAAAAAAAGTATACAGCGTGATTCACAAAACTTGGGAATCACAGCGAATATGCAGCCTTCCGGAATTCAAACGCTGCGTAGCGGAGCGCTCTCAATGGAAAAGTGGGATATGAAGCACGTTTATCGGTTTCGAATACAAGTGTAAAGCATAACTTATTTTTATGTCCAATGGTTTACCTCTATGACTGACTTCCAGTGCCTAGATTTCAGTAAAGGCAATAACCTTTTTTTAGAACACAGATAGTATTAATTGCTAATTAATGGAAAGAAAGTTTTTATTTTGTTGACCGTTTCAGAACTTTAATACACTCAGGAAAGAAAGTTAACTAACTACACGGTACAGTCCCTCCCGAGAAAGGGATAATTCCTCGACTAATTAAGAAATTCCCTGCATCTTTTGTAACCCGAAGTTTCAACAACGACGCCGATCCCAGTGGCCGCGCGGTCTTAGGCGTAGGTCTGCGGCCGAGCGCTTGCTGGGATCGTGGGTTAGAATCCCACCGGGGGCATGGCTATTTGTTTCTTGTACAGTGTTTGTGTTGTCAGGTAGGGGTCTCTGCGACGGGCCGATCCCTCGTCCAGAGGAGTCCTACCGACTGTGGTGTGTGAGTGTGATCAAGTGAAAATAAACAACATCGACACCTGCTGTGAGTAGGTAGAAGGGGTAAGGACTGCGAAATGTCAACAATATTTACAACATCCGGCCACTCATCTTTGTTCTGAGCCAATTTAATGCTGTCCCCGTTCTTTTACCATAAGATCTGTCTCAATATTATCCTCCCACCTACGCCTGTGTCTTCCAAGTGGACTCACGTCTTCAGTTTTGTGTACCAGAACCCTGCATGCAATTCTGTTCCCCCCATACCTGGCGCATGTCCTGCCCAACTCATCCATAAAATTGAATTATGCATTTCTGAAAGAGTTACGTAGTGGAAAGAATTAAGAACTTAAAACATGAACATTAAAAGTAATTATAAAATGTGACTCAGTAAAGATGAGACAAATTCGTTAAATTTCCTTTTGATAGCTGTTAGGGAACTAAGGAAAAATCAATTACATGTTTCATAAATTCGCCTCCTTTGGAATTCTAAACTGTAAATTCCGACAGAGTGACTGTGTAATTTAAGAAGAAATTTTGTATTTATAACCCCCCTGACTAAGTCTGTTCTGGCGTTGCTCAAATATTTTAGCAACACCAGGCAACGTGGCCAGTGTGCATATTCCGAAACCTGATATAAGCAAATAAAGTACAGCTTAAATACTTCTCTAAAAACATACGTTTCGTAAGCGATTTCTGCCTCCATCTTCAATATATCAAAGCAAGGTCATGTAGCTATATTTATGATCTGTCTCTCTTTTAAAGTTTCATAAGTCTTCCCCCAGTAGTTCATCAAAATATCAAACCGCGTGTTAACGTTTTAAAGCCTAGCGCTAACTTTACATACCACCAGGTTTAACATTAAAAAATTCTACGTGGTGCCCACATTGCGTTTATGTGTTTTGTACGGATCTCAGAACAAACAGCAACTTTTGCCTTATAAAACATTAAGAGACTGGTTTTTATAACCGAAGTGGAAAGTGTTTACAGCGCGGTACGGACTGAGTCCTTATATAAAACAGATACGCTTCGTCTTTAAAGGGTTAAAGAACCAGCATGGTCGCCATATAGTTGTTCTTGAAAAATATCACCTTAATAAAACTTCCATATTTTTCCAAGATTTATTGTTATTAATCATTTCAGGACCTTAAAGCAGTTACTGCTAGCACAATTACCGTCACATAAATTCGCGAGGCCGCCATGTTTTTAACACTGATTATAGGAAGTAACAAAGTACGCGTTTGACTGAAATTCACTGGCGTAAATTCGTACAAAGGCAAGTTGATCCTTAAGGCTTACAGACAGCGAGCAGCACCAGTGTTGCATCGGCAAGACTGCAGCAGAAATCTTACAGCAGCAGCAGCTTTAAATTCCCCAAAAGCACAACCGCAACAGAATAATGAAGTTCAAAACATTCAAAGAATCAGATTGATAATTTTCCGCTTATCAGACCTCGGATGATGGCTAGCCTTTACACGGATATTTTCTTTCCTCGATCCTCTCTTCTTATTTTCTTTCTTTCTTTCTTTCTTTCTTTCTTTCTTTCTTTCTTTCTGTCTTTCTTTCTTTCTGTCTTTCTTTCTTTCTCCTGTATTCATTCTTTTCTCCATTCTTTCACTCATGTATCTTTATACAATAATAACACACACAGCCTGACACATTGCTGTATGTATTTGTTTGCACCCTGTACCGTTTGTTCTAAAGTTGTGCCAATATACTACATGTTTCGGCTCGGCCAAGCCATCATCAGGTACATATGCAAATGTTAAAAACACAGATCTCTAATCACATAGCATAAAAACATTAGTGAAAAATCTCACTAATCCATTATTTTAGAAACTGTAAAACCAAACAACAGATTAGTCAGTTTTTCACTAATGTTTTTACACTATATGATTAGAGATCTGTGTTTTTAACATTTATACATGTGCCTGATGATGGCTCGGCCCAGCCGAAACATGTAGTATATTGGCACAACTTTAAAACAAATGGTACAGTGTGCAAACAAATACATACCGTGGTGTGTCAGGCTGTGTTTATTATTATTGCAAGTGAAGTAACACACCGGGATGACCCAAGTAAAAATTTTATCTTTATACTTTTCCTTCCTTTCCTGTTGTCTTTCATTCCCTCTGCATCTCTTTGTTTTTCCCCCGTCCTTCACTTATTTTGTATCTTTCATCATTAAACTGTCTCTTCATTTACTCTCTTTCTTCTTCTGATTGAGAAAACTTTCAATCGTACTTCTAAATCGGTCACTGACGCTTGTTCACAGTAATCTCCTGATTCATTTACCGTTCATGACCACTCCAATATCGATGCTAAACAATCTCTGCTTCTCTCACAAATTCTTCAAACAAACTACGAAACAATCAAGCAGAAACCCAAACATGTTTTGGAGGGGAGGGCGCTTATCTCGTTGTTACACGCAGCTGTACTAGGTAAGGTAACGAAAATTGTAAAAGTTCGGACAAGTGTTGACGTGCAAACTCGCAGGAGTGGTGCAATATTTATTGGGCTCCACTTCCCTTTACAACGGCCTGTACGTTATCAAGTGTTTGCTTAGCTGAATGAAGCACAGGAGTTGGAGATTCGGTTCGACAGCAATTAGCGCTGTTCAAACACGACCGATAGGCTTACTCTCTCTTCCTGTGCTGCGTGAGGCAGCTAGACTCCTCCTGGAGCGTCAGCACTCTAGCATAACAGACACAACATCAACCCAGACACACACACACACACACACAAGAGGCAACATCAGCATCATCATAGACACTTGTGCAAGAGACACAATGTCAACGGAGTAACAAACTCACACACGAGAAAATACGTGTGCAGAGCCAGAAACACTCGCCAAAAACAGAGAGCTTCAGAACAGCCACACGCACTTACACAGGAGACGTGGCATCCTCATTGTAACAGACACTGGTACAAGAGACCAAAAAATTGGAGCAGCAGCAGGAATTCGAAAAACAGAAAGAAGAATAAGCACTGACACTTTTACAATGCATAGAACGTCGGACCTGCGGCAGGCGCTTGTAGAACAGAAAACATCAACACTGTAGGGGACATATGTACAAGAGAGGAAAGAATGTAGCAGTAGCAAAGACTCGTAAAACACAGAATGCCAACACTAACACTGTAGCAGACGCTCGTAAAACAGAATGCCAACACTAACACTGTAGCAGACGCTCGTAAAACAGAATGCCAACACTAACACTGTAGCAGACACTCGTAAAACAGAATGCCAACACTAACACTGTAGCAGACACCTATACAACACAGAATAGCACACTAACACTGTAGCAGACACCTGTACAACACAGAATACCAACACTAACACTGTAGCAGACGCTCGTAAAACACAGAATACCAACACTAACACTGTAGCAGACACTCGTAAAACAGAATGCCAAGACCAACACTGTAGCAGACGCTCGTAGAACAGAATGCCAACACAGTAGCAGACATGTGTATAAGAAACAGATTAATACAGCAGTAACAAATAGTGGTAAAATAGAAGAGTTTTAGCATAGTAACAGGCAAAAGCATACAGTTATGTAGCTAGCTCGTTATGTACAGATTTTTACTGAATCAGTAACTCGTGCCAGACAAAGTGCCACGAGCATACGTACTGTGCGTAAAATGGGGACATCTACTTTGGTAAGGAACCCAGCCAGAAAAGTTGGCTAAACTGGTGTAATGCAAGAAGTCACTGCACAAGACACACAGCTACTGTTACCATCTGGACGCTTGGTTCAGCTCACAACAGGCCGTAATTACTTGCAAGACGCGGTAGGCGCAGCTGGGAGATAATTAACAAAAACTAAGATTATGAATTAAAGACTTCTACACGAATTATGCAGATTACGGGTTTTTTTCCGGAAATTCACTTTCTGAGTTCATGTTTGCATTTTCGTTTCCGTTTCTTCTACAGGGCGTTACACAATTTTCTAGCCACTTTCATGACTTTCGACATGCGACAAGAACCTCGCTTACTGGCACAACAAAGTACAGTCTCCAACAATTGCAAGTTACATAAAGATTTTGTATCAACAACGGCAGATATTTAACGGTAAGAAACAGAAGTACGGCTCTAAATAACCTCCACATTGTGCAAAATTTTTTAACGAGTACATTAAAAGGCGGAATAGCTTTCTACACTGAATGAAAAACAATTGGACGAGCGGGTATCTATTCTCTTGAGGCGCAGAGAATTTTTACTTCAATGTGAAGTCCATACCAGGTCCGAGACCAACCGAATAGATTCGGTGGTTATAGGAGAAACTTTGCCAGGGATTAAAACGGCCGGAGCCTAAAACCGATCACTCACATGTATCTAATACCAATGCTCACGATTTACGAAGATCTACGTCCAAGTCCATTAACCTTCTAAAGCCCAGCGGTTACTATATGTACCACCAGGTTTAATATTCACCAATTCTACATTCTGCCCACACAGTGTATTTATGTGTTTTGTGTGGATCTCAGAACAAACAGCGATTATTTCCCTATACAGCATTAACTGACTGGTTTTTATAACCGAGACGGAGTGTGTTTACAGCGCGGTACGCCATGAGTCCTTATATAAAACTGATAACATTTCTTCTTCAAAGGGTTAGATATAAATCAGCGTGCCGCTCTTAAAGCACATGGCCAAGGTTCTTCACTTCTACACTGCAATAAAAGGAGAAACGCCAGAGCAATGTATCTATTTCGCAGGCAGATTGGCCTACAACCTGGACGCTTTGTTCCTGAATATTGACGGAAAATTCTATAGAGTAGAGGCGCAAGGGCTTTACTGGGCTTATTTGTAGCGCCATAAAGCATTTTATGGGACGATATTTAGCCCATAATTTTAATTTTATGAAGCTATGAACTACCCTGTAACTATTACGACGCCTTACAAAAGGACAGTCATGTCCAAAAACACAATTGCTTGCCACCCATAAAATATGTCTTCTGTTCAAGAATTCAGAGTTCCGTAACGTGACGTACATGGTATATACTTACCAACTTTTCGAAAGAAATTACCGCCTCTGTTTTCAGGGTAGAAAAGCCCTTTTATTAACTGTCCTGAGAATACACCATATCCTTCCTGTCACTGATTTATTCTTCGTAATTCCACGAGAAAATCTTCTTGAAAAGCTGACAGTCACTCAGCTAATCAAGAGATTCTCTGCCTTTTTAGAAACAGGAAAAATAATTTCCGTGTTCATAGGCTCCAGTTACTGGGCTCTGTTCTGAGACTTCGGACTCCAGTTCACATCAACAAAACTTTTTCATTCACAATCCATTTTAATATTATACACTAAATTATGTCTCGTCTCCCAACTGGTTCCTTATTTTTTCTTCATTACCCCACACCTGATACATATACTGCCCGCAATATTTTATTTGATTTTATTATGGTAATAGCATTTGGTGAAAAATAAAAATTATAAAATTCATTACGAAGCACTGCTCTCGTTTCTCATGTTGCTTTCCTCTGCAAGAGTTTCGACCTATATTACAGGCTCGCCATAGACAACAATGGGCACAACAATATATGTGCGTTTGCATTTGTGTAACTATGATTTAAGAAACTTTATTTTGTTCATTTCCGTCCATATAATTAATTTAGTAAAATAAAACCAACAAACGCATAATATTTTTTATTGAATTTCTAATTCAATTCGTCCCCAACATGTTTGGGCATATTTGCTTCCATCTTAAAAGTAATGTAACCCCCTTTGAAGATGGCAGCAAATATGCCGAAACATTTCGGGAAGGAATTGAATTAGAAATTCAATAAAAAATAAATATTGTACATTCGTTGGTTTTATTTTACTAAATGTGATTTAAGACTTGCAGTGACAAATTTTAACATACGAAAACACAGCCATGAGAATGTGTCTTATGTTTTTGGTCACCCTATAAGAGGGACATCAATATTAATACGGGCTGAGGGAGGCCCTAACGCTCTATTCAAATGAAAACTGCAGTCTCTTCCACTTTAAAAAGGGAACGTGCAAATTCTGTACGATCCCCCCATTATCTCGCTGCGTGCTAGCATATGCGAGGAAGAGAGCCTCAGGTTATTAAATCTCTAAAGAGTGATTGTCAATCCGTAGAGACAGATTATAAGAAACACCACCACCGCCGGTTACCACATCCTGTTCTGTCACGTGTTAATGACTACATCTTTGTGCACTCATTCGTTATGAGTTCATGTCGCCAGAGGCAGTTCAGTCTGTAAAGGGTTGAGGGCAAGATGCACTGCGGCAATATCCGAAAGCAGCAGAATTCAAATTTTCGCAAAGTCCCAGAGAGAAACTCGGATCGACCCTGCCCCCGGTCCAGCATATACAGATGGGAATCTGTATCAGAAAATAAAGCTGCTGGTAGTCGAAGCTGTTTTCTAAGCTACTCATCTTAACCCGCATTGCCACGACTGGTATATTTGACAAATATTTGTCACTTGTGTACACTTGTCACGTCGTGTGAAGGTTACACTTGTACAAACATTGCCCAACTCTCTTTTTTCCCCACCAACTGTAGATAAATGTGACAGAAATCTAAGGAATTTATACTGTTTTTTTTTCCCCCACTTATCAAGTCTAGATTTGTTATTGCCTTCCAACGACTTGTTTAAGTTTGACAAGCAATAGAATGACGTGTGTGGACAGCCCGTAACATTATTGTGTCCAGTGGCCAAATACATGAGTCGTGAAAACACAATAGCAGTGATCAGGTCAGTATTTATTACGCCTAGCAGAATAAAATTATATTTGGCAGATAAACCAGTTGTGTAAACAGCAGTATCATTTTTCACTTGGTCCCCTCTACAATTAACAATTATCCTCACATTTTTCCAGTACACCAGTTGTGGGAACGCAGCCGTAGACAAGAAATTACTTTTGCACTAAGCTTTAACCTTTTAAAGCCTAGCGGTAACTTTACATACGACCAGGTTTAACATTAAAAAATTCTACGTGGTGCCCACATTGCGTTTATGTGTTTTGTACGGATCTCAGAACAAACAGCAACTTTTGCCTTACAAAACATTAAGAGACTGGTTTTTATAACCGAAGTGGAGAGTGTTTACAGCGCGGTACGCACTGAGTCGTTATATAAAACAGATACGCGTCGCATTTAAAGGGTTAATCCTAGGCCCGCTACATACATTATGGAGTGGAGATTAGTCACACAGGAGCCACAATAACCAAACTGTAGACTTTATATAATTTGCCCCAGTGAATAAAAGGAAAGCATTCTCTCAGTCCCTCTCCTAAACTTATGTCTGTTAATACGTACCATCAGTCAAGAAACTTTAGAAATTTTGATGAAATTTCAGATATGCACCCTTCCGGGTCATAACGCAGCACTGAATGGTAATCCTTTATCGACGTCTCGGGACAACGTATCAGTCCCGTCTTCAAGGGTCAAAAAGTCCGAGAAGAGAATTGTTGCGAATTCTAAGGTAATATTAGACGGTACACTTTTTCGTTCAACTGATGCAGTCTAAATACACCATTTACTTCAGGCTTCCGCCACGATGCTGATGAGATCTGCGCTCTTCTGGGGTATAAATCAGCGTCGAGTGGTAATCCTTTATGGACGTTTCGGGACAGCGTATCGGTCTCATCTTCAAGGGTCAAGAAGTAAAAGAAGAAGATCAAATATACCACATTTTGACCCAGCTGGAGCAGCAGACCCAATCTTATACCAACAGCGCCTATTCTGATTCTTTGGACACCCTGAAGTTTACAGCCTAATTTTACCAGGATTTGGTATGATCTCCTGGCATATTTGCTATAATCTACCTAACCTGTTCGTATCGCACTTTAATTATGTAAAACACTAACCATTTTACGCGTTTATTAAGACTTCTTGGGCGTGGTGCTTAATTAGCATATGGTCAAATTTACACGTGACCACAGGCACCATATCTAATCCTTCTGAAACCCAAATAGCCACGCCCAGCAATGATGACTTCATTAGCTTTGTACAATTTAAAATTAAAGAAATGGGCCCACAATTTTCATCGAATCAGCGCGTTTATCCACTGTCATTCACTCTGCAATTTTCAAATATTTTTAAAATTAGAATTAAAATTCATACCACTCGCGCCTAACACACATTCTGAAATGCTAATTTTCTAACACTGATAATAACAATGGACACTTTGCAAACTTCTGAGATGGACGCGAAATTACTGTAGGATCCTAGAAATAATATAGCAAAGTGTGAAATTTGTTACCTACATATATATGTGTGTGCGCCAACACAAGTGATCACGCCTTTAAGTGATGTAAAAATCTGCAGCTGTAAACCAATTCCTACAGTAGACCTATAGCTTCACCACTTTTAAGGTATGGTTAACTGCAACTACTGAGTGAATATTTTAAACCAAAATCTGTACTAATTTAGAAATAAATTTGCCACGTTTTAGGCGCGTTAGCAAAATTGCGAAAGGCGAATATTAGCATCATCATGTCTTTCGTCTCTCCGCGTGGAACTCGGCTACCACTTGACGGATTTTCATGAAATTTGGTATTTGAGTATTTTTCGAAAATCTGTCGAGAATATTCAAGTTTAATTAAAATCTCACAAGAATAATGGGTAGTTTACGTGAAGACCTTGTATTTTTAATGAAAATATCTCGCTGAATTCTTCGTAGAATGAGAAATATTGAAGACAGAAGTTGTAGAAATCAAAACATTTTATTTTCAACAATTCTTTTTCCAAAAATCGTGTATTTTATGAGAAAATGTGGAAAAATTCTGTGTAGCCGGGAAGGCCGCATATGACACGGTGCACGTGCTTTTTATGCTGGATATCTCAGGCTACAAACACACACTCAGAATATGTAATGCTTACTCTTTTCCATGGCAACAATAGTTACGCGAAAGCGCATAAATATTACTTTATACTTACATTGCCTATGTTATTTATTTTCACAACTTATTTAAATCCGAATAGCTATGGGTTACAAATTTACACTCAAATATGCTAATTAAACAAAACTTAACGTGATTAATTTAAATTACAGTAGCTTCGAAATATACATTTTATCACCTACAGCATATAACAATATCACCTACAGCATATAACAATATCACCTACAGCATATAACAATATCACCTACAGCATATAACAATATCACCTACAGCATATAACAATATCACCTACAGCATATAACAATATCATCTACAGCATATAACAATATCACCTACAGCATATAACAATATCACCTACAGCATATAACAATCTTCCCTGATGGCAGATCCTGTAGTAAAAGCACACATTTAGCGAAGGTGTTTTCGGTAGGGTGAAATTTATAAACATGGCGACGGTAGGAAAAGTTTTATTTTATGCATGACAATCGTATATTTCTGGGGATTCTTATCAAGCAAAATTATGCTCAAACCTAAATGTTTAATAAGAAACACTAATGTATAATTTCAGTGACATCAAGGGTGTATGACACTACATGCACCATATGGATGTGACTTGTTGGTGCACATCTACCTAACTCTATCGAACAGCGTTCCTTCTTCAGATGCTACTCAAAACTCACCACAAATTTTGTGAAACTTATAGCTCATTGCCGTTTTCACAAATCCTGCCACATATTCCTATCCTCAGCGAGATAAATCCAGTCCACGCCCTCATAACCTACACCTTGGAAGTCCACTTTAATATTATCAAATTATTATAGTAAGCATAGAGGAAAATCCGGAGGTATAGTTACCTTTGTACTCGACAGTAAGGTATTTGTAGAAGTGGAGGTAGCGCTCCAATCATTCTTAGCCTCAGCATTGGACGAGACTATGTTCTCAGTTTTATGCTCCAGCCGCTCCACCCCCAAGGAAATTGCCCCCCTGTTACCCATTTAATACACGGCTGGGTGGGACCCGAAACATACACTAGACTTTTGGACAGGGAATAAAAGGTCCGTTGTGGGAATCGATCCACGATTCCTCGGTTTACAGTCCGTAGCTTTGTCTGTTCACTGAGCTAACGGACCCACGTAACTCACGAAGTACATAAGTGACGTACCGCTGTTATTCCACGGGCTATCACTGAGCTAACGGACCCACGTGACTCACGAAGTACATAAGTGACGTACTGCTGTTATTCCACGGGCTATCACTGAGCTAACGGACCCACGTGACTCACAAAGTACATAAGTGACGTACTGCTGTTATTCCACGGGATATCACTGAGTTAACGGGCCCACGTGACTCACGAAGTACATAAGTGATGTACTGCTGTTATTCCACGGGTTATCACTGAGTTAATGGACCCACGTGACTCATGAAGTACATAAGTGACGTACCGCTGTTATTCGACGGGCTATCAGTGAGCTAACGGACCCACGTGACTCACGAAGGACACAAGTGATGTGCTGCTGTTATTCCACGGGCTATCACTGAGCTAACGGACCCACGTGACTCACGAAGTACACAAGTGATGTGCTGCTGTTATTCCACGGGCTATCAGTGAGCTAACGGACCCACGTGACTCACGAAGTACACAAGTGATGTGCTGCTGTTATTCCACGGGCTGTCACTGAGCTAACGGACCCACGTGACTCACGAAGTACATAAGTGACGTACCGCTTTTATTCCACGGGCTATCTGCTTGTAAATTGATGTCACGGTACGAGGGGAGCAGACGAATCTAAATCCAAGCCGAGAATAACTTCCTATATGTGAAAACATCCTCGTCATGGAGATTAATTGCGCTGTGGGCATGATGTGTGTGGGATCAATACAGCTCAGTGCCGTCATGCGTGGGGTCATCAATCATAATTTGAAAAGCATAGCGCATCAGAGTCAGGTGGGGCCCCATCCAAATGCCTCATCTCGTTCCTTGGGAGACCACATACAGTTTACATCATGACATCCTATTCCTGTCTCACTCATTTAATTAAATGGTCTTGTGGATTCTTACACCCTGTACTATGAGCCTGTTCCGAAGTTTCGGAGGAAATTATAGTCGCCATTTTCAGGGTGAGTCAATTTCATTCAGGTAAATGCAGCACGGTCCTTCTAAACGTCAGTACGGACTCAACCTACAGGTGTGAATACCATCTTTTGAGTAACACCTGCCATGGAAACCTAAAAAAATAATTTTAATATTATTTTTTTTTATGGTTTTCAGACGAACATACCAAATGCATGTTTCACTTATTGTGCCCCTATCTGCCTTCTCTCAAAATCACCCTGTTGTTTTAAACACTATACAGGGTAATTGTTGCGTAAAGGTAAGATTTTAAAGCACCTTTTTATACAAAATCATTGTAATATTTCCTCAGACCGGGAACAAATTTGATTTCATATGAGATCTGCGATCTTCTGCGATATTACACAGCGTTGAGTGGTAGTTCTGTACCGACGTTTCGGAACAACCTATCGGTCCCATCTTCAATAAGTCTAAGAAGTCCAACTTCTTAGCCCTTGAACATGGGACCGATAGGTTGTCCCGAAACGTCGGTACGTAAAGTCACTGTGTGTTGCGTAACACCCCAGAAGAGCGCAGATCTCATCAACATGGCGGCGGAAGCCTGAAATCACGAAATTTGATTCCAATATAAAAATAAATGCAAAATCCTTGACACAAATCATTGCGTACTTTTGTTGCATCTTGCAAGCAAATGTAAGTAAAGGTAAAGGTTCACCCTATAACAGGCCCTGAGGGCCCAAGAGGGGGAGTAGAAGTATAGCTCTACTCGTTCGTGAGCCTCGGCACGAGAAGGGGATAGGGTGGCTAGCCCCACGCCCCGGCCGCTTTACCCCCGGGAAAGAGACTCGGTATCCATTGTACAGGAGGCTGGGTGGGCCCCAGTGCTGGTCTGGACGGCTGCGGAAAGTCTCGCCCCCACCGGGATTCGATCCCCGGACCGTCCAGCCCGTAGCGAGTCGCTATACCGACTGCGCTATACCGGCCCACTGCAAGCAAAAGTAAAACGGTAATTTTATCAAATAGGACGTTTAAAATTTTACGCTGCAGAATTGTGAGGACAACTTAGTGGTATGACCACGATATTGTGACCTTTATCCTTGATGATATTAAGAGACTGGTTTTTATAACCGAAGTGGAGAGTGTTTACAGCGCGGTACGCACTGAGTCCTTATATAAAACAGATACGCTTCGTCTTTAAAGGGTTAATAATAGATGATCGTTGCTTCTGTATACAGCTGTACTGGAATGTGATTAACCAGCCCTTGCCTTACGGAAGATAAGCGGAAATACAAAGCCTGTGAAAGTAGACGAAAGCTGTGTCAATGTTTTCGTTACAGATTAAAGTCTGCCCGTTAAGTTTTTGTTGTCAGTACGGCATAGCGTGGGTTGTTGGGGCGGTTGGGGGGTGCGTGTTGGGGCGGGACAGTGTTTTGATGCAGCAAGCTACGGAAGAGTTTGTATAGAAGGCGCCAATAGGATTAGTCCTGTGACCCGACGTTATTAGAATCTTCAACTACCAGAACAAAGTGCTATAAATATATAAAGAGTCGCCAAGTGTGAACAAGAGAAGGCCCGCCATCTATGTCACTGAACTTACAGAATAGGCCCATTGAACTGTGTTAATGTGCGGCGAAAAACATGTCTCAGTACCCAAGCCCTATATCACGGAGGCGTATTGGGCTAAAGAAAATATACAGGCGTTCTAGAATTCCGCAGTGGCGGGAGGATTCCTGGCGCTCTTCTCTAAAGCCCGTACCCACTGCACAGAAAAGTAGAGTCCAGAAATACAGGAGGTTACAAAACATAATTAACCCTTCAAAGACGAAGCGTATCTGTTTTATATAAGGACTCAGTGCGTACCGCGCTGTAAACACTCTCCACTGCGGTTATAAAAACCAATCTCTTAATGTTTTATAAGGCAAAATTTGCTGTTTGTTCTGAGATCCCTACAAAACACATAAACGCAATGTGGGCACCACGTAGAATTTTTGAATGTTAAACCTGGTGGTAGGTAAAGTTACCGCTAGGCTTTAAAAGGTTAACTACCTAACTCTATCGAACAGGGTCCTTTCTTCAGATGATACTCAAAAATCACCACAAATTTTGTGAAACTTATAGTTCATTACCGTTTTCACAAAATCCTGCCACGTGTTCCTATCCACTGCGAGATGAATCCAGTACACGCCCTCACAACCTACACCTTGGAAGTCCACTTTAATATTATCAAATTATTATAGTAGGCATAGAGTAAAATCCGGAGGTATAGTTATCTTTGTACACGACAGTAAGGCATTTCTAGAAGTGGAGGTATAGCTCCAATCATTCTTAGCCTCGGCATTGGACGAGAGTGTGTTCTCAGTTTTATGTACCAGCCGCATCATCCCCAGGAAAATTGCCCCCCTGTTACCCATTTAATACACGGCTGGGTGGGATCCGAAACATACACTAGACTTTTTGGACAGAGAATAAAAGTTCCGTTGTGGGAATCGATCCACGATTCTTCGGTTTACAGTCCGTAGCTTCGTCTGTGTACCGCGTAAGGTACCTCAGTTTGGCTTCTAACACAACAATCATTGCTAAATGACACGGTTCCAGGTTTTTATAGGTACGATTTTTCATAATGTAACATTCTGGCACTTTACAACATGTAGTGTCATTGCAATGCAGTGTTACCATAAACTGTAATGTAACTACAATTTAGCGTAACAATGAATAATGTCAGAACCCAGAAAAGTGACACCTGAACAAACAGACGATATCTGATAAATGACAGAATGACCGCAGTACTAGAAACATCATTCAGAAGGAAAGGGCTCTTCGGCGTAGGTTTCAGGAACGTCTGCTTAGCGGTAGAGTGGTGTTAATGTCACGTGATCTGCTAGGGACAGGGCAAGTTGTAAATTCAATTCATACAGTGAAATATCTGTAACGTCATGAAGGCAAACAGTTAGGGATCTAAAGTTTTCGTAGCGAATTTGCAGAAAACCGATTCTTACGGGATATTACGCCTTATCTTTTGGTAGCCATCTTCAGGGTGACCTTCAGAAAGGTCGAAATTATTGGCCAATCTACAAGCAATAATATGCGAGAAGACTTGAATATCCAAGAACACAGCTGCTTTCTTTCTATAGTAAAGAAGTATGCTCGGAAGCGTAAATCAGCATTTGCCCCATTAGAAGAGGTACGTTTAGAGTTGTGTAATATAAACTTGTAGTGATGTATAATACAACGTATAAAAATCAGTCAGATAGGCAAGAATGTTTATTGATGACATAGGTTAAATAGAGCAACTAGTTTCGGCTTCTATCAGCCATCCACACGTTCAAAGTTCAAAAACGTATTCTATAAAAACCCTACATAAATAAAATAGTGGGGGCCTTCACTGTAAAGTGAAGGTCCCCACTATTTTATTTATGTAGGGTTTTTATAGAATACGTTTTTGAACTTTGAACGTGTGGATGGCTGATAGAAGCCGAAACTATTTGCTCTATTTAACCTATGTCATCAATAAACATTCTTGCCTATCTGACTGATTTTTTATACATTCTATTAATATAGGCCAACTGGGACAATGAATGTCAAAGTTGTAATGATATATACATATATATTATCCCATCATTCCGCTGCGGAACATAGGGCTTCCACAAGAATCCCCCATCTAACGCTGTTCTTGGCATCAGTTTTGATCTCCGCCCAAGACTTATTAACTCCTTTGACATCTCCAAGCACCCTTCTTCGCCATGTACTTGTAATGATACGATGCAATAATTTTTTTTAATATGATCCCCATAGAATGAAGAAGCGTTCAGTTTAGCTGTTAACGTATCGTGGCTAAATCATTAGCTCAGTCCAATGTTTAGTTGATGAAAAGAAAATAATAATAATAAAACATTTTGCAAATTCTGGACGTAAAATTTCTGTCTAGAACGAGATATTTTTGGGACTTAATTCTTGCCAAGGCATTCAAAATAACAATTATTACCGTCAAGATAATTAATGTGCAGCCTGTCTGTATACACTTGCTCGAAAATTAAATTGTTTTACTGGTTAACCTTTTAAAGCCTACCGGTAACTTTACATACGACCAGGTTTAACATTAAAAAATGCTACGTGGTGCCCACATTGCGTTTATGTGTTTTGTACGGATCTCAGAACAAACAGCAACTTTTGCCTTATAAAACATTAAGAGACTGGTTTTTATAACCGAAGTGGAGAGTGTTTACAGCGTGGTACGCACTGAGTCCTTATATAAAACAGATACGCTTCGTCTTTAAAGGGTTAATGCACCAAGAATTGTTTTCTCAGCACTTATTTTAGGTTTAAGGCAACATCACTTTCAAAAAACATCCAACTTTCTTAAACGCCAATGACGGTAATATGCACTATTCCATGATTTTCAGCTTTTGGTACAGCCAAAGGACACATACGAAAAGAGACAGGCTTAAAGCATTTAAATATCTAATTTTAAACATCAATAAAATTATACAAAATAAACATATCCTACCGTGTCAGTAGAAACTCCATACACATTACTCATTCGAAGCAAACCGAGGGAAGCATTCATCAAACAACTCTTCATCTGATGTAAGAGAACGTAGTGCACAAACTTCCCGTAAAATGATGTCAACTATTTAAAAAATATACACTAAATTCGTGTACTTTATAAGACACATCTCACACAACACATTAAATCTAAATAACATGAAAATATGCCCTAAATTCATGTACTTTATAAGACAAATCTCACACAACACATTAAATCTAAATAACACGAAAATATGCACTAAATTCGTGTACTTTATAAGACACATCTCACACAACACATTAAATCTAAATAACAATACTAAAATATCACTTTCTTCCGCCACACGATAGACTCACATCACCTACGCCATATTGAAAAAAAAAATCCGTGAAGGTCTCCCTTGTACGTGTATCGGCGTAACCTGTAACACTGAACCAACATACAAACGCGAAAATATTTCGTTTCTTTATTGTTGAAATATTAACACACGTTTAGAAAACTTTCTCTTGCTCCTTTTAACAACACGATGCACAAGAAAGTTACCTGACTTTGTGATTAATGGAATAAAAAACACCAAAATTCACTGCGAATTTAACCCACGTTCTAACAAGACGGATCGCGTTTCACTGAAGACGACAGCGAACACGTGTTTACTAGCAGCAAGTAGCTCTCCACCGGTCAAGAAGCAGGGAGGGGGACAGATAAAACAGAGCAGTCTCAAGATCTTGATGGGAAAGATATACTGCTTTACTAAATTTAGAAACACTGCATTATTTGAAGTCCAAAGATACTACTAGTGCCATCTCTTAATCACAGCCAAATTAATTCCATGTCCTGTTACATCAGGAGTCGATCCCAGTGGCCGCGCGGTCTGAGGTGTGGGTCTACGGCAGCTCGCTTGCTGGTATTGTGGGTTCGAATCCCACCCGGGGCATGGATGTCTGTCTCTTGTGAGCTTTGTGTGTTGTCAAGTAGAGGTCTCTGCGACCAGCTGAGCACTCCTTTAGAGGAGTCCTACCGGCTGTGTGTCTGCCTAATAGTGTGTGTGGTCTAGAAACCTGTATACTGCGGCGGCCAAGCCCGAGTTTGGCTGCTGCATCACAGGAAATATTTTCATCAAGAAGTAAAAAATACAGGGCTAAGGTGTTAGAAGAGATTCATTTATTTTAGGTTGGATTCCACAAAATAAGTGGGTAAATTTGCCCCATCCACGTTATGAAGGCATGTAGGGGAATTAGAGACATAAATCCACGGACTTTTAACGTTGCCCTTAGACGGGCGTTGAGTACAAAATATCTGAAACGACATGTTTATTTTCGAGAAGTTTTCTCGTCAGCCTGCATGATAGAAACGCCAGAACTATCAAGTCGATTTTCACAAAACTCGGCAGAGTAGATCTAAATAAATTTTGTGAATTAATTTTTCACTTTCGTTTAGTTTCGTTTACTTTGATTACCTGCTTGAAGAAAGGCATCTGCAGACACACATAGTCAGATAATGCGCAGGTATAATTATGGGTGTTCTGTTATCGTTTTTACACGTGCTAAAATGGCAGTCACATCGTCTTTCATTAAAAAATGCCCGTAAATGACTACGATAACACAAAACATGACAATCGCTGTCATAAAATTGATATTCGAATGAAATACTACGTACCATCAGCAGCGGCGCACGTGAAGTTTAGCGAGAAGTATCTTGGCCGCCATCAAAAATCCTTCCGCCAGACGAGTGTGAAAAATGTAGAGACGGATCCTTGAAGGACTGTCACACCAGTAGTCCTGACGAATCCTAAGACAAGCCCCAAATCTGCATTTGCCATAGATTCCTACGAATAATGCCACACACAGTTAATATTTCAGAAAATATAAAAATTCTATTTTATATACAGCCAATCATTTATGTAAGGAGTATTAGATAGGCGGGACATGTAGCGCGTGGGAGTTAAAAAAGAAAGGTATAGAGAGATTTGATGATGAAACCTGACGGAATGCGGCAACATAAAGGATATAGGGCTACATGAAGTAACAATATTAAAATGGATGTTAAGTGTATGTGATGTGAGGACGCAGATGGATTAATTTGGATGAGGATAGAGACAAGTGGCAGGATCGTGTGGAAATGGGAATATGGGAATATGGGAATAAACCGTCATGAACTATAAAAGCACAGAAAATTATTGACTCGTGAGGAAGTGTTAGATTCTCAAAGGCTCTGTGCCATGGATTTAGTTAAATAGTTACTTGGTTTTTCAGTCAGCCAGGCATTTCATTCCCCATGCTATAAACTTCTTAGAAGCAAGAGAGGCAACCTTAGACAGGAATTTCCCTCATTCGTCTGTCTGTCCAGGGAAATCCTGACACAGTGCACTAAAATAGACGACTGTTTTCATCCACATCCATGTAAACTTTAAACTGATATAATTAACTTAACATTTGACACCATGCACATCAATCAATCACTCAATCAATCAATCAAACAAACAGCTCTGTAGGCTGTCGTACATAAGCAGAGTTTAGCACACGATGTGAAGAATGTATGGTGGCCGCAGTCACAGAGACAGCAGCTAAGGTGTGGAACGTGTTTAGTCAGTAGCACTGGCTGCAGCACGGTGCTGTCGATGGTTATGCAGAATTAACAACATTCCACGCGATAATTGATGGACACTCGAACGTATTCACGTGTCCATAATGCGCTCTGCTGTAACAAGGACCCTCAGCGAATGGTGCTTCAGAGTTGAACCAAAGCACAATATATAAACCATAGTAACCAAGACTAACACAATTAAATACATTCCTTCCACTAATGTGTTCATATTGAAGAGCTTTCCAGTCTCTAAAAAGTAACTGAGGTCGAAGTCTAAACTGACTATGTTGCTGCACATGAATTTTGTACTTCTTGTGGGTCTGATTCTGTACATATGTATCTGAGTAACGCTAAATGGTAAGACGATTTATAAGAAATGAGATTTTCTCTCTTTTGGGATATTACGCGCCGTCAAGTGGTAATTCTATACTGACGTTTCGGGACAACGTATCGGTTCCATTTTTTGTACTTCTTAGACCTCTTGATCCTTGAATATGGGACCGATACGTTGTCCCGAAACGTCGGTAAATGATTACGACTCGACGCTGCATTATGCACCAAAAAACCGCAGGTCTCATCCAAGTCGCGGCGGAAACCTGAAATCGCGGTAGTAAAGACGTGACTGCGGGTAATCACGGCCTATTTTTTTGTATTATTTCAAAAATCTGTTCGTTGTTTACTGTGTTATTTAACAATGGTGTTATCTGCTAAAATTTTACATTGAGGTATGAAAAAGATCATTATATACAGAATGGTATGCAAGGAAATAAAGCAGATGAACAGCGTGGCTGTTAGTAAGGCTGTGGCAACCGAAAGGAATGGTATGCAAGGAAATAAAGCAGACGAACAGCGTGGCTGTTAGTAAGGCTGTGGCAACCGAACGGAATGAGAAGCAGCACAGATAAAGGAATATGCCCTTGATGTATCGGTGACGAGGATGTCAAAAACATAGTGTATCACTGGATTGGTTGGAAAGTATAAATTGGAGAATGAATTTTTTGAATGAAGAATAGCTAAATATGAACAAAGAGATAAGTTACAGGAAAATATTAAGATCCATTAAAACAAAGATCAGTTTAAAAAATTAGACAGATATTCAAACAAAGTCAAAACGCAACTCTGAACACTATTCTAAACAGTTTTGTTTACCTGCATTCTTTATAACTTTTATACCCCAAAAATCCTTCTTAATGTTTTCCTCGTATATCTTTCTCTGTCTTAAGACGGTCATTACACAACACGTTTCCCCACCCACCATCGAAGTTACAGGTCAGCCCATCCAGATATTTCGACTGCACTACTAACAACACTCACTCAACAGTACAACACTCAGGTCAGCAGTACAACACTCACTCAACAGTACAACACTCAGGTCAGCAGTACAACACATATTGTCTTACTGCGCAGTATTCTGTACTAATAGTTGCGTTTCGTTTGTCGGGTAAAATTAAAAGGTAATTTCACTAGGGAAACAAAAAGAGATGATTCTTAATTTAAGCTAGAGGGTGGTAAAATTACCCAACGCAAGGGCGCATCCCAAAAGGGGCTTCCAGGTTGCAGCCCCCGGCCCCAAGTCTCCCAAAACTGAAATTTAAAAAACGCAGATTTTTTAGATATTATAATATCAAAAGTTTTACGTGATTTCCCCTTCAGCCGAAAGCAGCCTCTGAAATCGGCTGATGACTAGTACATTAGAATTTTGAAAAATAAATCAACAAAATTAAAAAAAAACAATTAGACAGGGCACTGTGATTGAGTCACGGAATATGTAGTTATATCCGTATGTATATAAATGCAGTTGCAGACAGCGTCATATTGTACTTAAAACATGATTTTTATTTTTCAATAAAATTAAGTACCAGACTGCAGAACAGCGACCCTATGAAGTTATCACAACGCTGTGGTTATAACGCCGTGTTTCTTGCAGACCAGCAGTCTGAATGCTGTAAGACACGCTAGGTGTTGAGAGACCCAGTTTGTTGATAATATCTTCCGGGTTCCCGCCGCTGCCGGCCTATGTACAGCAATCATGAAGGCGCGTCCTGTCATTAACTGCATGTAAGCCCTTTGAATAATTTAGTTACCCACCTTCTTTGAGCCTTATGATACAGGTTTTGGATTGATATCACGTTTGGTGTTGGCACAACTTGTGTTTCGCCCTTAAAGGCGATATATAATTATACGCCGTATTTTACTAAGATCAGTCAATTTATTAGCATCTTAAGAACCTGCAAAAATTCCGCATTTTAACCGTAAAAACCTAGCGGTAACTTTACGTACCGCCAGGTTTAACATTCAAAAATTCTACATGGTGCCCACATTGCGTTTACGTGTTTTGTACGGATCTCAGAACAAACAGCAACTTTTGCCTTATAAAACATTAAGAGAGTGGTTTTTGTAACCGAAGTGGAGAGTGTTTACAGCGCGGTACGCACTGAGTCCTTATATAAAACAGATACGCTTCGTCTTTAGAGGGTTAACCTTTTAAAGCCTAGCGGTAACTTTACATACCACCAGGTTTAACATTAAAAAATTCTACGTGGTGCCCATATTGCGTTTATGTGTTTTGTACGGATCTCAGAACAAACAGCAAATTTGCCTTATAAAACAATAAGAGACCGGTTTTTATAACCGAAGTGGAGAGTGTTTACAGCGCGGCACGCACTGAGTCCTTATATAAAACAGATACGTTCCATCTTTAAAGGGTCAATATCCTATCAGCAGTGTAACAAGTGTTTTGCGTCCTCACCAACACAAATAATATCATTATTTTTTCACTACTTTATACAGGGTCATTATTTTATCTGACAACTGTCGATAGTCACTTCCCGTCGGCCCCCTTTACATAAACATTTCTGTCTGCAATAAACAACATTTTTATTAGACGTGGCGCCTCTCTATGAGCCTAAGAAAACATTTCGAGAACTTTTTTAAATTTATGCATCCAGAAATATCGTCATAACACTGAATTTGCATTCGATGTCATCTTAAGCTTCCTTCCTCCGACTATAACACATCGGTAACTGTAACGCTGGTCCATCCGGTTGGGGCTGTTTATCCTGCAAACCGCAAAGTTGGCGGCCCACTTAATGCGGTCTAATCGAGTTCCTACCCGCTGGACCGGGCGCTGCTAATCGGATTAAACTCGCATCTGAAGCGTCCCGAGCTGACACTGACTCCGTCTGAAGTTCACTTTACAGACGCTGTTTTGGTAACGCCCTCCCTTGCTTTCATTACAATCTAACCACGTCCCTATTTTTGTTCATATAATGACCCTGAGTCAACTGCAAATATTTTGTAACGGTTATTCATATCAAATCATCTAGACAACCAGCCGCCACTGAATAAAGCCATAATTTAAATATTTCTCATGCCAGTGACCTACCCAGTGTTTTGTTGTTACCGTGACAACGGCTAATATAAATAAAAGCCTCAGGGGATATGCATTAACTTAAGTTATAGGTAAAAAATAACGTAAAGTTATTACAAAATTTGCATGCTATGCGAGATGCAGCGCCATAGGGTTTAATCGCTTTAAATTAAAAAGCGTAGAATGATAAGGAAGAAGTGAAGGCGGAAGGCAAGGTAACGTTATTCTTACTACTTAGCAGTTACATACTGTGGGCGCTCCGTGTGGGCGCTCCGTGTGGGCGCTCCGTGTGGGCGCTCCGTGTGGGTGCTACACCCCAACAACGGCCGCTAAGAGCAAAATCATACTGTTTCCCTTTCCTGAAACTTCCAAATTTGGTGTTTCTGACATCTTTGTGACAGCGCATTTTCCTTCTGCGACTCTTGACTTCCAAATTTTTTTTAATGGCTATACTTGAGTGATTCTAATCTACGAGAACACGCATCAAATGTGTATTTTTCCTTATGGGCAATAAGAAATAACCATGTATCTTGAAATTTTGTGGTTTTATAATTTTAACTTTAACTGTAAAGGGGAGACGTCCACTTCAACATATACTTTTCTCTTATGATTTTACGAGTTTTTACCTGATGATGGCCAACATACGCGGCCGAAACATGTTGCAGGGTAATAAAATGTAGCATGACGATAGTGTTGTGTTTATTCTGTAAAGACTGAGATATTATCCGATTTCCACTTTTCTGCTTTCTTCTATTACTCAACTATTTATATTTCTATCTTCATATACTACGCTGTTCCTTATTATTCTCCTTCTGTTGTTCTCCTCTTTCTTCACCTTCTCTTCTTCCCCTGTTTTTCCTCTATACAGGCATATTTCTCATCATTCTTCTACAGCCTTCCAGGCGTCTTTCCTTTCTTCTCCTACGCCTACTTACTTTTCTGTTATACCCTTTCCACATACAGAATTTATTTGTATATTTCTTTTACTGCCCTTCACATATTACCTTCTTATAATGACTTTTTTCTATCACCCTACACATCGTTTTGAATGCCTGACTTTGATCCAGCCACAGCTCGACTTACAAGTCGTGTACTGGGGCGAGTCGGTTTTATTGAACGCAAGTGATTTTACGATCCGTTTTTATATGCCTCTACAAGAGGAGTGGAACCATCGACTCCAAAGAACCCCACTGAAAGACACTTTTTACGGCTTGTAATATTTGGTGCGTAGGGTACATTAAGGATTTCGCTTCAAGTGAGACTGAAATGTCATTATTTGTGATGAAGCAGAAGGTACTGGAGACCAAACGCTCACAATGGTTTCCGCGGCGCTATTCTGGTATTTGCGTAGTGTCTGTTTAAAACCACGTAAAATATCACAGTACTTTGTATTTGACATCTTATGCCATACTCAAATTTTGAGAGTCTTCCCTGCGTTGGTTTGGACTTACAAATACAACATTTACTCTTACATCACCTTTTCAATGCCAGTCTCGGTGCACTGTACGGACCTTTAATTCTTCATAGGCTACAGTCCTCGGTGCACCGTACAGACATGACTGCACTTCTTGTACCATAAATTTAAAAATCCCACCACTTCTGAGCTGTAGTTCGTATTTAAGCCCCACTTTCATCATTGAAGGGTTGATGTCACAAATTAAATATTTTTTGGATAAACGATGTACATGTGGAGGGGCACGTGGATATGTGGATGGCTGGAAGAATACAGACAAGACGGAAGTAGCGTTAAACGTGAGTACAACTCGTCTCTTCGCTTTTTATCAATCAGTCCATCAGTCAATAAATCAATCAATCAACCAACGCGTGCATCGCGCCATTTGAGACATTCAAAGAATATTTGTTTTTCTGGTTTCATCCTATCCTGTATATAAACCACATACTGTGAATGATATGCCATATAAGAGATATGGAGGTCGCATAGTCTGTATAGTGGCTATACTATTCGGGCTAGACTGTACGGGGTTCGAATTCCAGTAGGGAAAATCGTTTTCTTTTTTGAAGCATCCAGACTCTCCCTGAGGCACACCCAGCCTCCTATTCAATTGGTGCTTGGGTCTTTCCTTGGGATAAACTGGACGAAGCGAGCATTGACCACTCATATTTATATACTGCCCAAGTTAAAAACGGCTGTAGCTGCACGCCTGCTCGCTATAGGCCTTCAAAAGTAGCTTTCTTGAGCATATAAAGTTTTGTATGGACTTATTTTGCTGTTGTGACAATGGGCACCACAACCTTACGTCACTCCTGCACTGCGGGCAGTAATCCTAGCGCCGACTGACCACCCACCCCGACAGAAATGAATCCTTTACCCACAGAGAACAATTTGGCCCCCCCCCCCCCCGGTATAAACCCTCTAGGGCAATCTCAGTGACCGTCTCCTTAATTGAAAATACCTGGGCTCAGGCAGGCTAGTCTGCCGTTCTTTCTTTTTGATTAGCTCGACCAGGTAACAGATAGGATTTGGAAGGCATTGAATTGCAATTTGCTATATGAAAGGGGCGCCCAACGGGTTTGTAACGAACGTGTTTCAGCGTCCGGAGATTCGGTTCATCTCTGTTGCATGTGAATAAAACATAAATCATTTTGATTACTGATCCTGTGAGGAAAGAATATGGATTGTATCTGAGAATAGCTTGCTGTGGGGTACAGTACAATACAGTACAGTACAGTACAATACAATACAGTACAGTAAGTACAATACAGTAAGTACAATACAATGCAATACAATACAGTACAATACAATACAATACAGTGCAGTACAATACAATACAGTACAGTACAATACAATACAGTACAGTAAGTACAATACAGTACAATACAGTACAGTACAGTACAGTACAGAAAGTTACAGAAAGATGGAAGAAATCTTCATACTGTGCAAATATTTTCCCTTTTTTTTGTCCTTTTCCTAGTAATGGAGCACCGGTGGAATGAAAGTGACAGGGGAAAACCGAAGTACTCGGGGAAAAACCTGCCCCAATGCCACTTTGTCCACCACCAATCCCACAGGGACTGACCCGGGATCGAACCCGGGCCTCCGCGGTGGGAAGCCGGCGGCTAACCGCCTGATCCATGGCACGGCCTGTGCAAATATACTGTTTTCGTCATTCGCTACATATTAGAGCAATTAAGTCAAGCAATATTAGATGGGCAGTACCTGTAGTACGTATGACAGGAATGACAAATGCATAGAAAATTTTGTTACAAAATCTGAAATGCAATAACCATGACCCTCAATGACGGCTAGAGGAGATGATTTCCTCGGGGATTGGGCGTGTCTGGTGCAGTGCGGGGAAGTGTCAGCTATAAGGGGCACTAGAGGACTGCTATTGGCAGGAGCGACAGAGAGTAGTGCTATATACACAGACTGAAAACATCAGGTATTTCGAGTAGCGTGTATTGAGGGCGTGCACTGAGTGAATGCTTTCAGGATCAGTAGTACCAACCCGTCATTCACCACAAAATCTTGCGCATGATCATCTGTTGCATTCCTAGCACGGATCAACTCTTCGTCGGTGGACAATATGTGCAAATGAGTTAGTTATATCGTTAAGCGTATTAGAGAAATAGGATATGACGTGAGGACAGGATTCAACTGGATAAAGATAGTGTAGTGGAGGGCTCTTGTAAACACGGCAGTGGGTCAAAATGGGAAAATTTCTTTTTAAAAATCAAATTACTGACTTAAAAACCAAAAATGTCACCAACATTGTTTTCAATATCAGCTCTAAAATCACGCATGTATTAAATATATTAACCCTTTAAAGACGAAGAGTATCTGTTTTATATAAGGACTCAGTGCGTATCGCGCTGTAAACACTCTCCACTTCGGTTATAAAAACCAATCTCTTAATGTTTTATAAGGCAAAAGTTGCTGTTTGTTCTGAGATCCGTACAAAACACATAAACGCAATGTGGGCACCACGTAGAATTTTTTAATGTTAAACGTGGTCGTATGTAAAGTTACCACTAGGCTTTAAAAGGTTAAGAGCAGCACAGGGTGCACGGTACGCATTTCCTCTCCGAAACGTCCAGCTCAGCCCTTGAGCTCGCCTGACTGGCAGTTCCTCCCCACAGCATTCGGCAGCCGCAGCTTTTGGCTGACAATTCACCACCCTATAGTGCCGAAAGTATGAATGGGTGAAGCCATACTTCCACTCCCGCTATACGCCTTCACGGCATATGCATGGAAAATGTTTGTCCACGGCTGATGTGCCTAAGACAAACCGACCAGTGCATGGTTGTAGTCACCCCTGGCACGCGCGGATTGTTGCGTGACCCATAGCTCAGGCAAAGCGGAAGAATCATCTTGGTGCAGGAACTGCATAACTCACGCTTTAAACACTGGCGACCAAATATTGTAAACGCCTGTTGTGCACTGAACGATTGAGAAGTGCAGTGACGATTATACCGTCGAATCACTTACTGGCTGAAATATTTATTTATTTATTTATCTATCTATCTATTTATTTTCACCTTATTTAGAGACTTTTCCAGTAACTGGGTTCAGTTCTTGATAAAGCGATAATCTTTGAGCTTATCTGCATGAGCTATACTGCGTCAAATTACAGGATGACCGTAACCAATGAACACAAAAATATGTGGAAGAAATCTACAACAACAGTGACATTAGCAAAATTTCATACGCAATACAACACGCTTATAATGTCATGAAGGAGACGGAATATTTTGTGTCCTTATAAACGAGTGTTGTTGTAAGCGAGGAGTGTAATGTTATGACTAACAGTGAGGGATTAATTGGTACCACAGAATATCTGACGTTATAGACGAGGTGTCGTATAAACCGACGTCGTTATAAGCGGGTTAGCCTTATTTTGAGCCTGTAAGTATATAATATTGTGTGACTCATAAAGGTGTTCCGTGCACCTCAGATGTTCACACAGCTGGCATGTTGGTATTACTATGTTCACACAGCTGGCATGTTGGTATTACTATGTTCACACAGCTGGCATGTTGGTATTACTGACTGTAAGCAAACTGCACGCACAAATTTTCTATGGCGTGTAATGTGACAGTAAAATTAAGTTTTACACTGTGCTTGCCATGAAGGAATTACAAAAACTGGTGTCATATTTCCATCCAGTTTTAATTTTGGCAGAAGATGCGAGTGAGTGGTCAGGTTGACGATCCAGCCGCTTTCCTCCCAGGAAAAAAAACTGATTCAAATTACCTATGAGGCTGGGTGGGCTCCATGAGCGGGATTGGACGTTTCGGAGACGAGAAATACTTTTTCTCCTGCCAGGAATAGAACCACGATTTCTGGGACGTACATACCATAGCCTAGTTACTATACCTACTGAGCTATCCAGACTTCTTAGTTAAGCGGTGTCCAACATCGAAATTTCAAATATCCGGCCGTTGTTTAACGATTTACAGTGGGAAGGCTAAACAGGTACAAAAATGTGTAAATCGCTATTTATTACACAAATAAATTGGGCAAAAATATTCCTTGCATTAACCCTTTAAAGAAGAAGCGTATGTTTTGTATAAGGACTCAGTGCGTACCGCGCTGTAAACACTCTCCACTTCGGTTATAAAAACCAATCTCTTAATGTTTTATAAGGCAAAAGTTCCTGTTTGTTCTGAGATCCGTACAAAACACATAAACGCAATGTGGGCACCACGTAGAATTCTTTAATGTTAAACCTGGTGGTATGTAAAGTCACCGCTAAGCTTTAAAAGTTTAACACTCAGAAGAGGAAAACAACGATCCATTTACAGACCCACCACCGCCTTTCATATGCGTGATGTTTTCAGGGAGTCTTCTTCGTATAAGCGTCCTCTCTTCGGCTGTCCCGCAGACAAAGACGGCCGCCCTGTGTCTCTCGGTTGACGCGAACGATTGGTTTTCCTGATATCGGTCCAATAGCGGATCCCAGACGTGACAGGAATCTTACCCTAAGCACCGTCAGTCGGGCGGCTCCTGCAGGCAATTTCGGTCTCCAAGTGTACGTAGGGACAAAGTGTGTTCCAAAGACATCATTTCGATCCCGGAGAAATCATTAACTGACCTCACTGATTCTTTGTGTTTTTAATATTTCTGGCTCTACCATTTCGCCTTTCACTTTCCTTGTTCATTACAGGCCTGTGAAGGGATCTTATATTGGAAAAGGCACAAAAGTCGTCATTTTAAATCATCAGCTGCATGTCACATATAACCATACTCCCATCTAATTCGTCCCTTTACGTATCCAGTTGAAACTGCTTCCACAAAAGCTAAATTCGTAAGTGATGTAAACATTATAAATAAGTAAGTAACAACACACACGTTTTTTCAGAAGTACATCAAATAAGCTCAAAATGTAAAGTCATGGATGTTTGCCCGGAGTTTTGTATCTCCGGGAGTAAGAAGGGAAAGAAGGTTGTTTCCGGTAACCGGACTTTAACTAGCAGTATTTAGTACTCTGTCCTCTTTCCACACTTGACATCAAAATATTGAAACAGTTGAACTCTTTTTCTTACTATACGTACCGCCAGGTTCAACATTCAACAATCCTACGTTCTGCCCACACAGTGTATTTATGTGTTTTGTGTGGATCTCAGAACAAACAGCGATTATTTCCCTATACAGCATTAACTGACTGGTTTTAATAACCGAGACGGAGTGCATTTACTGCGCGGTAGGAACTGGGCCTTTAAATACAAGTGACGTTAATTTTCGTGTTGAAAGAATTAATACACATTTTAATCAATTTCCTGAACGAAATTTTAGCGTATCATTTGTTACACAACCCAAATCACGCATTGCCTTCATTGCCTCCTAGGCTAGGATCGCCTTTACAAATCTCACTCCTTGTATCTCTAACCTGTCATCGAAAAATACGGCTCAATCAGGCAGTTGTGGTGGGAACATTAGATATTGTAGATGTGGTGAGACGAAAGGATTAGGAGTCGTCGTCGTCATTTGTGATTTGTGCCTTCGAGTATGCAAGGAAAATTACGTGTGCAGCTTTGCGTCATGATCCTTGGGACGCCGAGTTAGCGATCAGGAAAACTGGAAAATGCTGGAGAATTTGGACGGTCTTAAACTAACAGCAACCTCTGTCTCTTGCTTCTGCTATCTTCTAAGCATTGACGATGCTGTGAGGATTTAAAGAACTAATGTTTTCCGTTAGGTTATTCCCAAAAAAAAAATAAATTTTGAAATTTCGTATATTAATACATGCTGAGAAAACGTGAAAATACATAAATGAAAATCTTTCATCACTTGTCATTTTATGATAAAATTTATACTATTTTTATTGTTAATAAAATTAGCGTTTGGGTGTTTGAATTTTTCAGATTAAAAAGAAGGGTAAAACTTTGAGTGGTAATAGAGAGGTGTGCTGTTCGAGTCCAAGCTGGGACACTGCTTAGTTTGACTGACGTTTTCCGGCCTTCTTCAGAATCTTATAGGCAGGTGTGGCGACAAAACATCTAAGTAGACAATTTCCGTTCTTTTCACCAACCCTTCGAAGTTTACCATTCACCAGCCGTAAGATTTCACGCTATATATTCTGAGATACGACAGCATCATTGAGTAAAGCAGATGCCAGTGTCACCCTACAGGTGTACTGTTGTGAGCTGCCACTAGACGCTAGATGTAACTTTTATTTAAAGACCTTTCAAATTCACGTGTTTTAGTGAGTCTAATGAGGTGAGAATATACTGACATGGATAAGAATTTGCCATATCAGTTCCAAGCATTACCCCAGCACTTAGCAAAGATGCAAAGGAAAATAACTACAGATGTCTGTTAAGAAAACCAGGACCCCAACCGAAACTTAACTGGATATTATTTATCCCACTTTAGGACTGGAGTGACTGAGAACAACCAAGGAAACCTCAGCCAAGACGACAAATCAGCAAATTCAAACATACAAACCGATACCTCCTGTAGTTTGCCACAATGCTATATAGCGATAATTGGTTATTATTTATTTAGTAGTGTCTTTACCTGTCAAAAATAAAGGATTCACATATAAAATAAATACGCGAGCTTCTAGTGATTATCAAATAAAGAGAAAGGATGATGTGTTCCATGTCCGTGCACTATATTATACAAAAACACTAATCACCAACAAATGCACAAAGAGAGTTTTATCATCAATCGTAACACACTCCTACATGTTTCGACCCTGCTGGGTCATCTTCAGGGAGAACTTTCTGTTATCGTTACACTAATGTTGCACTTTATAGTCGAGTGAGAATATACTGTTGACTGTGTACTGTGTACTGCGGGCTTCAACTCTCGGCGCCCCCCCGCCCCGGGTCTAGACCACGCCTCCAAAAACAACGCAGTACACAGTGAACAGCACATTCTCATTCAACTGTAAAGTGCAACCTTAGGGTAAATATAACAAAAAGTTCTCCCTGAAGATGACCCAGCAGGGTCGAAACATGTAGGAGTGTGTTATGATCGATGATAAAACTCTCTTTGTGCATTTGTTGGTGATTAGTGTCTTTGAAAGAAAAAGGAAATAACATGTTAAACTGCAGACGTTTCGACGAGTTACCACATCTTAAAACAAACAAATACGCATATTATTTTATTTGAAGGATGTAATCATACAAACATTACAGTATAGAGGTCAGAAAACTTGATTTCTCTCGAAAAGACCGTGATTTTCTTTTTCCCCGTTAAAAAACCGGAACGAGCCGGATCGCTGCCGTGGCAACCATTTAATGTGAAAACAAACCCATTGGTTCTTAAGTGGATTGCCATCAAAGAAACACAATAGAAAAAGCTTGTTGTTTGAATACGGTTCACAGAACAAAATACGATATGGACTCCACATATCAACAGGTTGAAAGAAGTACAAGAGGCAATCGAAGGCACTAAAATGACAGTACGTGAAACTGGATGGTTCTAACCTGAACCAAGGAGTTACAGCAGGACTCAGCGAGCCTACTTTAAACCTTTTAAAACCTAGCGGTAACTTTACATACCACCAGGTTTTAACATAAAAAAATTCTACGTTGTGCCCACATTGCGTTTATGTGTTTTGTACGGATCTCAGAACAAATAGCAACTTTTGCCTTATAAAACATTAAGAGATTGGTTTTTAGAACGGAAGTGTAGAGTGTTTACAGCGCGGTACGCACTGAGTCCTTATATAAAACAGATACGCTTCGTCTTTAAAGGGTTAATATATCTGTTACCGTGGAATATATTTGGACTCTAGTGCAAGTGTCTTAGGTTCTAGCTACGGAACGATGATGGAATGATACTGACAGGGTAAAGCCGAAGTACTGAGAGAAAAACCGGGCCCAGTGGCACTCTGCCTACCAAAATTCTCACAGGAACTATCCTGAGACCGGAGTTTCGTGTGTTTTGTTATCGTGCTTTACAAAGAAAGCGACATATACTGCGAACTGAATGGTAGGAGGCATCCTCCAAATTACATTTTCTCTTAACTTGGTACATAATTAAATAAATTAACCACTATGTACCACTTAACTTCACCAAATAACGAATCTAACAAATACGACAGGGAAGCTGCCCAATATACGGGGGCCCCCCCCCCCACACATAAGACTCTTGATCCATTTCACACGAAGCCGGAAGTTGCCTTTTTCTTCCGGAAGGGAGTGATCTGACACGCTACAACTTGGGAGGGGGCCGGGGGGGTCTTACTCGATGCGCCTGAGTTACGCGACTCCATTGGCCACCCTGCTCACGTATGCCCCCACACCACGTGCTATTGGCTTATAAAACGTTTAGGAAGAGCGATTTAATATCACGCGGTGTCGCCATGCCAAATCCATTAAAGCAACCCGCATTTCCGAACACTTCTCCCGCCTGAGTACTTGAAACACCTGCTGCTTAAAAGAGGGAGAGAAACTGGAGCAATTATGGATGTCAATTGTGGATGCTGCTTATCGGCGATGAGAAGCGGGTGTTTCCTGCACGCTTATTGGACAGCCTGCAGCTGCAGTTATGACAGTAGTCAAATTTATTTTCACGTGGCACACCCTGTTATCTTGGACCGGCGTAGCTCAGTCGGTATAGCGACTCGCTACGGTTTGGACGGTCCAGGGATCGAATCCCGGTGAGGGCGAGATTTTTCGCACCCGTCCAGACCGTTTCTGAGGCCCACCCAGGCTGCTATAAAATGGGTACTGGGTCTATTTTCCGGGAGTAAAGCGGCCGGGGCGTGACGTTGATCCCCATGTAAAGCCGAGGTTAAAGAAAGAGCAGAGTTATACGTCTGCTCCCCCTATGGGCCTTCATGGCCTCTTCTACAGTGAAATTTACCTACATTTTGTACCCTGTTGTCAGTAACTAACATGCACCTAATGGGAAACGATGATGTAACACATCTGGTATACAGGCCATGACACTAGCCTGTCTCAAAAGATCAACTGATGATGACAACCTATGGAGCTTACTTTAGAAGATCAATAATAACGGATACAGAATTATATGTGAGGAAAGATAGTGAGGTTTGTTTAACGGCGCTCTCAATTGCTGATATAATGCAGATAAGCGTGAAGTTCGCTTCACATTCGTTGTTTAACATGTCACCTATATTGTCAAGTGGTTTTTGGGCCACCTTGTATAGCGTCGGCGAAAGATGAATGAAATGTGTATGGAGCATTGATGCATTGATCCTGACAGAGGAAAAAGGGATGTACTGAGAGAGAAACGTGTTACAGTGCCACTTTGTCCACTGTAAATCCCATATGGATTAGTCTACAGCCGAACACGTGCCTGCACAGTGACAGGCCGGCGGCTAACCGCTTCGTTATACCATGAAACTGAGTCAATACTATACAAAATGTACATCAGAACTGTAGTAAACATCAGTGCTTCATTGCAGACGACGGCCGTGGCATTGCAAAAACTGTATTTGTTGTGGGGGAAATGGTGGTGCCTTATCCAAGGAGAGGAGTCATTGTAAACTGACAATTACAGTTGATGTGAAAGAAATGTCACTCTCTTACTGTAAAAGTCGAGCAACAGGGTAAACTTACATGCGTTATATTTCTGACGGTGTAAACTTTGCTGTCGCCTCATCTGTAGTTTATGAATCCCGTCTGTCTGATTAACGGGTTTTTGTAAAGTCATTATTTTATCGGACAAATATCGGTTACCACTTTTTGGCTGTGTATTATGTAGATGTCACTCAACCGACCACCATTTACACATGCAGCGGAGGGGCGGTGAGAAACAACAAACGTTATTTGTCAGATAAAAAATTATCTGCATAACATCTGTAGGCAGTAAACACAAATCATTCAACAAGGTGTGCGGCGACAGAATGGATTGCCGTGGTGTAACCTTCGTCGCCAGACCTTTAAATCCCAATGTAGATGCTAATGGCAGTAGAATATTTGTTTTAAATGTCCATGCGTGCACCTGGGGGGACAGAGCTGTTCTTTCCGACCGTGAGTCAGTATATTTAAGCTGAACCGGACGGCCCCTTTGGCCGATAAAGGTTAATTACAGATAAGCTTAATATTCCTGTCTTCGGTGCCACTTCCAAACTGGCTCTGAAAGTCACCCAAACTCCTCAACAGTGCGTACCGGGGAAAGGCAGTAGATATGAACCGCCGAGGATTTATATTGATCCAGCGATTTTTCTCTTCACCAAAACGTCCATACCAACTCTTAGGCCCCACCAAACCTCCTGTTCAATGGACATCGGGTTTCTTTCCTGGGGTTAAAGCGGCCGGGACGTGAAGTTAACCCCTAACCTCCATCCGCTGCGGAAGTTAATGATAGCAGCTGTATCGACACTTTACCCGATCTGCCATCGTGACGTGGGCAGGGAAAACTATACTTTTTTTTATTTTACCGCAACAATTAAACGCATTTATGTTACGATGTTCAAGGATAGGGGACAATTTCACTTCACTCGCTACCAAATATGACTTCACACACAGCACAGAATTACCCCACTGTGAGCTGCCGCTGCTGGAGTCATTATCAGTTCAGGTTATCTCCAGTCACGTGGGCGTTGTCACAAACGCAGTGGATATGACGTCATAAGGGGGTTCACCTGGCCCTTATCAACCCATTACGATGTTATCTACTGGGTGTATCTTTGGTCACGAGCAGAGACTATTGTCGCTTATGTCATTATAGAGACCGCTATGTTTTGATTAACCCTTTAAAGACGAAGCGTATCTGTTTTATATAAGGACTCAGTGCGTACCGCGCTGTAAACACTGTCCACTTCGGTTATAAAAACCAGTCTCTTAATGTTTTATAAGGCAAAAGTTGCTGTTTGTTCTGAGATCCGTACAAAACACATAAACGCAATGTGGGCACCACGTAGAATTTTTTAACGTTAAACCTGGCGGTACGTAAAGTTACCGCTAGGCTTTAAAAGGTTAACCACTGTTACCTTCTGTGTATGGCGCAGATACCTTCCTACGCATTCCCTCTTTAGGCTGCTAAAATAGTAACCTAATCCATTCCAACTAAATAATAGAATCTAATCGATTCTGATTAACTCAGATACTGCGAAGACCCACCTTCAGCTTCAGCCTATTCGAATTGAATCATGCGGCGTTATATACACAATAATTATACGTAACACAAATAGGCCTGCCTTGACAACTTCTTAGGTTGCGCGCACAAAAAAAGAAACTTGTTTCGAGCAACGGGTTTCATTCTACAGTAGCGTGAAAAGGAGAGCTTTGGTTCCTGATATAGCAACTTCCTGAGAGAAATGACAAGAGGGGCCGTGCCATGGCTCAGGCGGTTAGCCGCCGGTCTCCCACCGCGGAGGCCCGGGTTCGATCCCGGGTCAGTCCATGTGGGATTTGTGGTGGACAAAGTGGCACTGGGACAGGTTTTTCCTCGAGTACTTTGATTTTCCCCTGTCAATTTAATTCCACCGGTGCTCCATTACTAGTAAAAGGACAAAAAATAATAATAATCATCATCGTCACCTTCATCACAGGGTTGCACAAGAAGCCTCAAGGCTGCGGTGCGTCCGTAGCGTCTGCTGCGGGGCCCTTCACTGCTTAGAAAAATGAAAAGAGTCAAAAAAAAGTAATTTCTTATTGGAATCTACTGTATTCGTACCAGGTTCAAAGCAGTCGGAAGGTGAAGCTGACCTTCCACTTCCATCTAGTGCCGAGTTTTAATAAGGCGTGCGACATCCTACACTCCAGTACGACGTAGTGTTTAGACGCAGGGGAACATTTACATTTTGAAGAAGGAGTACACGTTTCGGAGAAACATTCTTGAAGTTACAGTCCGGCAACATGTTTGTTAACGTGGCATGTATTTTGAGTGCCGATACCAGGGGTCGCGCTGTCTAAGCCGTGGGTCTGCGGCCGCTCGCTTGCTGGGATTGCGGGTTCGAATGACGGCGGGGGGAGGGGGGACATGAATATCTGTCTGTCTCTTGTGAGTGTTGTGTGTTGTCAGGTAGAGGTCTCTGCGTCGGGCTGATCACTCGTCCAGAGGGGTCCGAACAAGTGTGTGGTGTGTCTGAGTGTGAAGTCTACACCTCAAAATAATAAGGAAGCCTAGGCCCACGAAGGGCTGTCCAGACATGTAAAAAGATGTATATTTTGGGTTCCTAACGTCCTGCCTCAATAACAACAGTTCACATTTCATGGGACTTCTGTCCCACTAATTTATCACACAGTCCCCGACATATTCGTTTCGTTTCATAGTCCTTTCCTCTTCTACCTACTCACAGCAGGTGTCGAGGTTGTATATTTTCACTTGATCACACTCAGACACACACCACAGTCGGTACGACTCCTCTGGACGAGGGATCGGCCCGTCGCAGAGACCTCTACCTGACAACACAAACACTGTACAAGAGAAAAAAATCCATGCCCCCGGTGGGATTCGAACCCACGATCCCAGCAAGCGCTCGGCCGCAGACCTACGCCTTAGACCGCGCGGCCACTGGGATCAGCCCTCGACACATTTGACGCATTCATCACATCGTGTGACGAACCTCTCCATTCCATGCTGCTATCAGTTCGTGACCTGTGTTATCAGCCGTCGTGTCACAAGTGTTTATACCTCGCCATCATCTTTAAACATGTGGCTGCCAGGATTTTGCTTCAGCCGTTCTGATGAAAAGAGTTCGGCGACGAATACGCGTAGTAAAGAAACATTCGCTGTACGCCTTTCAGTTACAAATTTGTACGCCATATAAAATTAATTTCAGACCGACCCTCACGTAACGGGAAAACCGACAGTTCTGCTTGTTGCTATGTAAGTGATCAACTGCTTGACCTCGAGTAGCCCAGCACAAAATCCCTGTATTTTGTCCCTGAAAAAAAAGTAACAATATTGCATGTCGCTTCAGATTGGGCTGCAAATTCCAAGCAATTTCCATATAGAATACAGTACAAAGGACAGCATAAAGGGAAGAGTCCCTCTCATACAATTTAAAAAGTATGCAAAGCAGACGGAAGTGAAATGAAAGAAGCCATGGGTGGAAGAAGTCTAAAACGACTCCAGTACGGCTGAAACTAAAATTCAACATTCTTCTGAAGACGTGGAATTTCCTTACCGAAGTGATACATTGGCATTCCTACGTCACACGTTTCTTCCCCCTTTTGTTACCCTGTTTGTTCCACGCAAGACAGGATTATATACGTAAATTTGTAACAATGACTGTTATTCACGGTTTAACCCTTTAAAGACGAAGCGTATCTGTTTTATATAAGGACTCAGTGCGTACCGCGCTGTAAACACTCCACTTCAGTTATAAAAACCGATCTCTTAGTGTTTTATAAGGCAAAAGTTGCTGTTTGTTCTGAGATCCACACAAAACACATAAACGCAATGTGGGCACCACGTAGAATTTTTTAATGTTAAACCTTGTGGTATGTAAAGTTACTGCTAGGCTTTAAAAGGTTAAAGAAACATTTTATTTTCGTATTGCTGATCTGTTACGCCGACGTATCTACTTTACACATTACGCCATAGCTGCAATGGTTGCCCAAGCAGCAGGCTCCTGCGCCACCGATGGTTAGGAACGTGAATACTCGGACGCGCGTGTTAAGACTGGAATGGAGTGGGGCAAGATGTGACAGATCGCAGCACTGGTGTAAACAGAGTGGACTGATGAGATGTAGCAAAATGAAGGCGGGTGAAATGAAGGGAAGAGAGAGAAGCGAGTGGACGTAGAAAGAAAAGAGAAAGAAACTAATGGTATAACAGAAGAGTGGATAAGATAGAGACAGAGAGAGAGGGGGAAGGCGAACTGGAAGAGAAATGGGGAAATTAATAGTAAAAAGGAATGAAAGTGAAATCAAAAGGAGGTGTAAGCATATATAAACATCAACAAATGTCAGGAAAAGAAATCGAAGAGTGGGGAAAAGGAAAATGTGAAGAAGTGTAAACAAAAAGAGAAGGATAAAAAATGAAGAGAAACAAGAAAGAAAGAAAAGCAAGACACAAAAACTAAGATGTGAGGACTCCAGCCTTCTGGGTTACGACAAGTGTCGCTCGGCGATTTGTTCCCGACGTTTCGCCAGAACATTCATTCCTTCGCATTAAAAGTCTAGGAATTCAAAAAGAATTTTTTTTGTGGAAGGTTTGACCGTCCTCGGAAAAGCAGTAACAACTCATCGCTCACAAAGTATATGTGTTTAGCTTCGTAACATGTGGTCTGTAGCTGACATCGTGCTCCCTAGTCTAATGCGACTGTAAGATACAAAATGCGACATCATATTTTGAACTCTGTACCGAGCAGAGTAATTTCTCAAATCCCATAAAAACTTTCTCGTTAGAAACGCTGGATGCCCAGCTCTACGTGTACATTCCCTTTCACTGCAACCCCCATCTCTTAGCGACACTCAAAGCTGCAAACCCTATTTACTTTCAATTCTACTTTCATTTATTCGTGTTAATGAAATTCGAGGTTGTCAGCGTCCATAGCAACACGGGCACCGGCAATCCATTGTCACTAGCAGGCAATGTCTGAAGCATACGGAAGGGCTAGAATGACTTAAATAACAGGAGACGAAACGAGATTCCAGGCTCTCACAGCGGTGCAGCTAAACTCTCGAATATTCTGGGATGTGATGCCGTGTCTTTGGGTCATTAGTCCAAAATATTTACCACTGAGATCTTCGCTTTTGTGGGATATTAACGCGGTGTCGTGTGGTAATTTTTTTTACCGACGTGCTAGAACAAAGTATGGGCCGATATATTGTCCCGAAACGTCAATAAAGAATCACGACACGACGTCACGTTAATATGCCAGAAGAGTGCAGATCTCAACCAAATCGCGGCGGAAGCCTGAAATCAAATTTTACCACTGTACTTGGACTATTTGACCCTGAAGATGTAGGCACCATTATCTTTTGAAACGCCCGAAACTACTGACTCAATAACGACGTTAACATCCCACAAGACAAGGTACAGGTCAAGGTTCACCCTATAACAGGCCCTGAGGGCCAAACGGGGGGAGTAGAAGTATAGCTCTACCCTTTCGTGAGCCTCGGCACGAGGAAGGGATGGGGTGGCTAGCCCCACGCCCCGGCCGCTTTACCCCCGGGAAAGAGACTCGGTATCCATTGTACAGGAGGCTGGGTATCCCAGAAGACAAGAATTTTTCAATAATACGGCGACTTTAGCTTTACGAATTACATATCTTGTAAGGAGGAAAATGAAAGCTAATAAAAGATTGGAAATGGCTCGGACGCCCTTGTTCCACTCATGCAATAAAGTGAATAGTCTTTGTTTATGTCTCTAAAGAGATTGCAGCCAGAGGGGAGCAAATGCGTCACGGCACACTTAATCCTTGTAATTAATTCCCGATCAGCGACGGCTGTTCCGCTTCTCTACAGCAGTTATCCACGACACGGTCTGTGGGCGGTCAGCTGTTTGAGAGGCGCTGCACAGGCTCGCTGGACGTATCAAATGTGGGGCTACCGCTAGCTGATAAGGAAGCCTCCGTGTGGCCGCATACAGGACTGACTAGTCTACGCCTATTAACACACCAAGTAGCTAAATAAGCATTTCATACAGGCCTACCAACTCACTAACTAAATACATAATTTAGCTAGGCATACTAATGCGCTGAGAAAATAAATACCTCACAAAGCCGCAATATTACAAGAATTTAATAAATAACTAATTAACTACGCATTGTAACACTTGTTTCCAATGGCGCAACAGCCCCTAGTGGGCCAGGGCCTCCTTATTATCGAGGCTTCACGATCACACTCATTTAGACACACCATACTCGGTACGATTCCTCTGGACGAGTGATCAGCCTGACACAGAGACATCTACCAGACAACAAATAACATCCACAAGACACAGATATCCATGCCTCCGTCGGGATTCGAACCCCCAATCCCAGCAAGCGAACGGCCGTAGACCCACGCCTTAGACGGCGCGAACACTGGGCTCGGTTCATAACACACTACTTAACTAAATTTTTTCGTAGTCCTTCCCTCTTCTACCTACTCACAGTGGGTGTCGAGGTTGTTTTATTTTCACTTGATCACACTCAGACACACACCACAGTCGGTAGGACTCCTATGGACGAGGGATCGGCCCGTCGCAGAGACCTCTACCTGACAACACAAACACTGTACAAGACAGACATCCATGCCCCCGGTGGGATTCGAACCCGCGATCCCAGCAAGCCCTCGGCCGCAGACCTGCGCCTTAGACCGCGCGGCCACTGGCATCGGCAGACAACTCTAAACTAACTTATATAATGATAACTTGCTATGTTACTTGGCGTAAATTAACACAGAGATATTAGTAACTCACGAACATCGAAATATTGACGCTCAGACTCCTTATCTTCCGAAAAATCTCTTGACACCCGCCTTAAAAATACCCTTAATATGTGTGATTGAGTCACACACATATTGTGTCCGTAACTGAGTGAGAAACACCTTGTTTTCATGTTCGATAAAGCGCGAAGCAACAGTTGATCATCAACAGAATATGTTATCTAGAAGGCACGAGTTGAGGTTGAAGAAACAGTTGAGCATAAAGCATATAATACAACACAGCACAACCAGATGTCATTGCAGTAACGTGTGAATATGGCAGTCTATCATACGACAGTAAGTTGTCTAGTTTCATTCACATAACCTTTCAGAAACACAAGGATCAGATAAACGCCTGTCGTCCTATGAAGAACTCAGTTTCATCGAATTAGATACGTCATAAAATAATATTTAATATTCGTGTACATTTCACTCTTACCTAAAACGTAAATTTTTATGTCATTAGGAAATCTGCAATTTTCAGAATGCATTTTTATATCACTGGATCACCAAATTTTCGAATCACCGTATGTAACAGTGCACCGTCTCCATGGTGTTAACAAGCAGACCCATTAACAGTCTGGCTAGCAGTAATAACGGTCGGTCGTTTTGCTCCTAATGCGACATAAACAGCAATGTCATTTGTTAAACTCAAGGTATATCACCTCGTTGCGGACAAAACAATTCTCCAGGTAATAACAATTCCGTTGATAGATGATTAACATGGAAAACATCATTACAGTTGTACTGACTTCTGCGTACAGCTAACGTGGCCATTTATTGCTATAACATTTCTGAATATTGCAGATGATGATAAACGTTTGTTGTGCTGTGTGACTCTGCACGGCGGTTTGGTGCTGCAGCAGAGACTTAGTGATAGCTGGCAGACTATATATAAGAAGACAAAATCGTGATTTTTAATAGGTTATGTTGCACTTAACGACGTTGTTAGTGTACCAGCGTTGAAGTATGGATTTGTAGTGAACAAACGTAAATCTTTCCTTGTCTGCTCCAAAAAATTAAATAGCAGGAACAGAGATCCTTTTCCTAGTAACGGGGCACCGGTGGAATGAAATTGACAGGGGAAAACCCAAGAACTCGGGGAAAAACCTGTCCCAGTGCCACTTTGTCCACCACAAATCCCACATGGACTGACCAGGGATCGAATCCGGGCCTCCGCGGTGGGAGGCCGGCGGGTAACCGCCTGAGTCATGGCACGGCCTAAGGAGCAGAGGTACAATTATAATCATTCTTATCCTTGGACTCAGATCCAGCTTCACGTTCCGGCAGCTTTAATCACGAAACAGCAACACAAATATGCCTTAAACAAGAGAATGAATGGGCCCCAGAAGGGGTCTGGAATTTTTGAAACATAAAATGTCTGTTCTCTGCTGGCAATCAAGGAGAAGATTATGCAGCCTGTACCCTCGTCACTAGACCTCCTGAGCTATCTACGATTTCAAGCAGGGAAAAGTATACTAGAAATATATGGATGGAAATAGCAGTGGATCCATTTGAAACACTATCTGGAATTTGTTTTAAGGTTATGAGAAAAAATCATGTGAAAGTTGCGTCATGATACGCGGTTTTTGGTTAAGCAGTCGGTGGATCAGTCTGAATCGTCAGTTACATTGATGTGTTATCCGCAAAACTTGCACATTAAGTCAACTAATTTTCAACTGATTCAGCCAGCCATTCAGCCAATACGTTCACAACTCGAGTCACTTAAATACAAAGTTCAGTAAACAAATCGCTTACTAAATTTACTACCTGTTCACCCAATAAGACAATCACCAAAATGCAATTTGGTTGGATGACACAAAACAACCACTCAGTTAGACAGTTAATTTTTTGACCGGTCTGTTATGTAGTTAGTTAAGTAAACAGTAAATTAGTTTGTCAGCTAGTCAGTCTATCGACCGTCTAGCCAGCTAGTCACAGTGCAGCCACAAGAGTGTTCCCGCTGACGAGCTCCACCAGACTACAGCACTCTGCGGTTACCCCACATTCCCTGTAATTCCCAGAGGAGAAAGCAGATATAATGGAGTTTGGTCGGTAAACGGCGGTTTGCTAGTAGCTGAACTTTGTTCCTCTTAGCAGAGCGTACCTGGCGTCAGAAGGGAAGCGACTTACTTTACTCGTCTCTGTCTGAAACTTGTGTCCCCAGTGCGGGGCTTTCGATTTCAGCCCACTCCACTTTGTTTTCTTGTAACTCGTAACAACGCAAGTGACTGACTGGCTGACTGGCTTACTGGCTTACTGACTGGTTTACTGACTGACTTACTGACTTCCTGACTTATTGGCTGACTTACTGACTGACGTACCCACTTACTGACTGATTGACTGACTGCCTGCCTGACTTACTGTCTGACTTACTGACTGACTGACTTACTGACTTATTTACTGACTGACGTACTCACTTACTGACCTATTGACTGACTTACTGACTGACGTACCCACTTACTGAATGACCGACCTACTGACTGATTGAATGACTGACTGACTTACCGACTTACTGACTGACTGACAGTACCCTTATTCCACTATTTAAAAACACTGTAGTTACTAAAATCTGCACATTCTGAAGGGGTCTCCTGTTGAACACCTGGCAGCTAAGATCTGCGCTCTGACACAGTGTCCACCACAGTGTCCACATGAACTTGCTAGAGATTCGTGATTTCAGCCTTCCGCCGCGATGTTGATAAGATTTGCGCTCTTCAGGGATATTACTCAGCGTCGAGTGGTAATTGCGTATTCGAAGTTTCGGGACAAAGTATTGGTCCCATCTTGAAGACTCAAGTTGTCCTTTGAAGACGGGACGTATAAGTTGTACCGAAACGTCGGTAAAGGATTACCACTCCACGCTGCATAATATCGCAGAAGAGCGCAGATCTTATCAACATCGCGGCGGAAGCCCGAAATCGCGAATATCTAGCAAGTTCATGTGGACACTGTGGCGGACACTGTGTCAGTTTTATTCCAAAAATTTTAAGTGTGGTAAGTACTGAATAAGAAGCAATAAAATCTGTTAACTATATGTAATGTGTACGTAATATCTGTGTCGTCACAATACTTGTGCGTATTATCCTTGTGCATATTATCCGTGTACGCAATGTCTGTGTGCATACTATCCGTGCGGAGTCAATCATGCCAAGATATTTCTGTGTAATATGTAAACTGATTATATGCACTTGTTCAGGTAAGACAAAAAATCAAATAACATACCTTTGCAGTGTAATTGTAACTAGTACTACGTGATACCATTTCAGGTCATTTTCGTCATAAAATCAACAGCTCGCCTGTAACGATCTGCTTAGACTACACGCCAATCAGTAGTATCGGAGAAGTTGCCGCACGGTTGCGGGGAACTGTTTCATGAAGCAGTAATTCATCGGTTTGTTTAGATATTACGTGTCGAAGCCATAAAGCGAGTCTATATACATCGGACGCGTAGCCTTCTGAGTAAATGTTTATCTTCCAAACCAAACAATAGATTACGATGGTATTATAAAGTTCACAGACAATATACAGGATGGCTTTCACGCGGTGAATATCGGTAGCACCTAAGAGGGACGTCAAAATCGAAGTTCATTGAATATCTCAAAAACGCAACGCATCGCAAATAAATGGTTAAACGACAAAATACACGCAACAGCGTGAGCTATCATTATGTGGATCTTTCTTCTCAATCTGCTTATAAGAAATTTATATGGTACATTCCGTGCATTTTAATGTAAGCCTAAATATCAACCAACAAACACACACGATAAGTGACATGTATCAAAGGTATTTCAGAATCCCCACATGTTTCGGCAAACTATTTGCCATCTTCAGGGGATTTTAGTACAGAACTAAAAGAACGTTTTACATAAAATTATAGTGCACGGTTACACATTAATAGTTTTTTTACGTTTGTAACCATGCTGTAAAATTAGATGTGAAAAGTTCTTCTAGTTATCTGTTAAATAAAACCCCCGAATATGGCAATTCGTTTGGGATCGACAGCACGTCACACCAGAACAGATCTCTCCGATACCTGGCCCAGCCTACAACGCACACACAACCTTGAACAAGTAAACCAAAGATGCCTTATCACGTAACGTCCCAGCGATAAAAAAAACCACAACAAAGTTAGCACTTTATATTTTATAGAAAAGAACTTTAGCTTTTCACTTTTAAGATTTTAGATGTGTTTTACGAGTCATGTGTCAAGGCACGATAAAGTTTTATGTAATTAAATAGACTCCCTTGAGAATAGCATGTAGATGCCAAAACATATCGGGGAGAAAGTTAAAACAAATATAAACAAAACATTATGCATTTGTTGGTTAATTCTACTAATATATGTAAGGTTTCTGAAATACATTTTATACACATCACTTTTCTTGTGCCATTTGTTGCTTAAAAGAATATTGGGAATTATATAGTTCAGAGAACAGTATGATTAGAAGTTCTGTACAGCGTATTCTTCGTTAAGTACAAAGCAGATCAAATTAAAAATGATAAAATGGGCTAGGCATGTCGCATGCACGATGTATTTGAAAATTCATAAAATATTTCAACCGCAAAACGTGACGGGAAGGGGCTACAAGGAACAAGGCGTAGATGTGAGGATATTGAGTGCATTCAACTGGCTCAGGATATTTCTAGCAGCGCTCCTTGTATTACGACAGAACGCTATTTGAACATAATTTGCCCATGGTTCACGAAATCTGCACTGTATTTGCATGAAAGTGACGGCCTCTTTAACCTTTTAAAGCCTAGCGGTAACTTTACGTACCACCAGGTTTAACATTAAAAAATTCTACGTGGTGCCCACATTGCGTTTATGTGTTTTGTACGGATCTCAGAACAAACAGCAACTTTTGCATTATAAAACATTAAGAGATTGGTTTTTATAACCGAAGTGGAGTGTTTACAGCGCGGTACGCACTGAGTCCTTATATAAAATAGATACGCTTCGTCTTTAAAAGGTTAAGGCAGTGAGGAGTTCCGCGTGAAGTAAGGCCATGTAACTGAGACCAGGGAAGCGTCTGGTGGCGTGGCACTGTAGTTTTATGAACTCTGTAATGTAAAAGACAAAAAATATTTCACCGTACGTTAAGTTCTGACGCCAGCAGTTACCGTCTCAAACATTCTTAGACACACCCGCTGCCTGGCTCTTTATTTTCCGTTCAAAGGAAAAATAAGTTTGCCGTGATATAGTGTCAGTTTTCACGTGCCCTAGGCTACGTGACAGTATGTTATTAAATTTAGTATAGCAAGACGACTGCAAATTTGGGACGTCATGAAGCCGTCCATATAAATGCCTTTCTGAATCCTTTGGAATATTACAGAGGCATTTGTTGTAGGAAGCTAGAACTTGTTTTAAGTCGCATGCTCGGTAGAGACATGCCATGCCTCCCCGTTTCTCTACAACTACCCTCCAGGGAGTGTCATTGCATCCGCGTTATCGTAACAGGTGGATGGTGTGTCTACAGTGTGTTCCCATATACAGCGGTGTGAGGTTACACGACAATGGTCGAGAAATTCCTTGTTACAGAACGCGTCCCTATCAGTACACAGAAGCATAGAGTTCGCACCTGCACAACCCACTCATATAAGGCTCCATAAGTCATTCATTTGAAGCGAACATTTATCCGTTTGGACAAGAATTCCTCACCGTTTCCTAAATTAATTTAAATACTGTGCTCACAAAAGACAAGGATTGCTCCAGTATGTGTGGATAGAGGTTCTACCACAATTGTTACACATCGTTCCTGATTATGACCTAACAATTTTAAGGATTTTAATAATTCTAATTGTTTTACGTAATTGCGTAGTGCGTATTTCTTCCTAAATATGTGTTAAAAACCACTGCGGATGACCTGAGATAGATCTAAACATGTAAAGGTAAAGGAAACCTGGACAGGCCCTTAGGGTTCCAGGAGGTTTAGGCTCCCAGATTTCTAGACAATCGGCACATGAAGGTGGTAAGGTTGTTAGCCCTACGCACCGGCCGCCTTTACCCTCAAGAAATATTTCTGGTACTTATTTCTGTTAGAGGCTGAGTCGACCCCAGGGTCATAGTGCGACCGGAAGGATTATGTCAATGAAAAATCCAAATTATACCCTCGGGAATCGAACCCGCGACCTTCCGGCTTGTAGCGCAGTACATCAACCAAATGCGCCACCGCGTGACCCCGATCTAAACCTGTAGTTCTATATAATAAACAGAATTTGGCTGTTTTTCGACATATACTGATTTAATTGTTTGTACTAGTAAAAACAAAACGTGATAATATTCTTTAAAAATTACGCAGTGTACAAATTTTGGGCACAGAGTTCCAAATTCACACACGTTTCTAACGCAGAGCCGATTACAGAAACATTATTAACAGTATTAATTAAATCAGCTCTCTGCAAAGCTACACAAATTACGTTCAATTTATGTGAGTGACTTCCTAACCTGGTCACCCAACAGCAAGGCTTACAGTCACGTTCCCAGAGCCGGATTACAAAGGGCACATACAATTACATAAGCACGTGACCCTGCAGGGTGTAACACACTAGTCGCTCGGTGGTGTGTTATTCGTAACAGGCCTGAGACATAGAATTAATTAATACTTAGAAACAAAACATGTTAACAATTGGGTGAAAACAATACCTTATTTTCCACTCGACTAGGCTGGTAGCTACTTATTCACATTATGTTCAGTTCAGCACAACTCACATTTAACCCTTTAAAGACGAAGCGTATCTGTTTTATATAAGGACTCAGTGCGTACCGCGCTGTAAACACTCTCCACTTCGGTTATAAAAATCAGTCTCTTAATATTTTATAAGGCAAAAGTTGCTGTTTGTTCTGAGATCCGTACAAAACACATAAACGTAATGTGGGCACCACGTAGAATTTTTTAATGTTAAACCTGGGGGTACGTAAAGTTACCGCTAGGCTTTAAAAGGTTAATATCTAACGACTACTCAGTACACAACATGTTTCGGTCCTAGGATCCTCATCAGTTACTAGAATCCAGGACGCAGAAGATTTATAAATTTTAAAGATTTTTGAATAAAGGTTTTTAAATTTAAAATTTTTAAATTTTTTATATTTTTAATTCAAAAATTTATTGTAACATCAGGTTACGTAACAAAACTATTACAAATGCAAGTTACAATATTTCATTGTAACAAATACTCATAGATTGTTTGACTTTTGCGAGATCTCATAAAAGTTACTTTTTTTTTACCTTGTACTGAGTCTTATATGGCACACCTGATGATTATCCTAGGGCCGAAACATGTTGCGTGTGAATAGATATTAAATATTAAACATGACCTGTGCTGAACTGTAAATATTGCTTTGTTTATTTTATCATATTCACACAGCGGGATGGACCGTATTAAATTTAAGGCTAGTTATTTGCAAAAGTGTCGGTCTTCCGTGTTCTTACACCGTGTGGTGTAATGTCTGTTCCGACGTTTACGGAGAAGTGATGAACATAGAGGAAGAACTTTCATCCCTAAACGACGGAAAAATTGTAACATATTTCACAGTAAGGACCACCATCTGAGCAACGCCCTTAAATGAATACGTAACGAATTACATAGCTATTGGCTTACTTTTCTGCCGATCAGTGTATTACTCTGTTAGATTGTTAGTCAGCTGCTTATGTCGTCAGTCGTGTAGGCAGTCGCTCAGTTCGTTGCTCATCCATTCAGCTAGCTGGCCGTTGTCATTTGGATAATCAATTATTCAGTCCACCAATTTTATATACCAGGAAAAAATCCCTAAAACAGTTCAGAGAGAAATAAATAATTTCGTGTCTCCTTCTTTTATCCGCTCTTTGCCTTTACTCTATGTCTTTCGTGTCTCACGCTGCTTTCCTAAATCATGCATGCGTCACATTACTCCATTAAAGACGAAGCGTATCTGTTTTATATAAGGACTCAGTGCGTACCGCGCTGTAAACTCTCTCCACTTCGGTTATAAAAATCAGTCTCTTAACGTTTTATAAGGCAAAAGTTGCTGTTTGTTCTGAGATCCGTACAAAACACATAAACGCAATGTGGGCACCACGTAGAATTTTTTAATGTTAAACCTGGTCGTATGTAAAGTTACCGCTAGGCTTTAAATGGTTAAAATAGTGAATTCTGCTACAGCTTTTTCCCTAAGACAGCACACTTTTAAAAACACCCGTATTACCCATGTAAATAATTAAAAACTAACTTTCGATGTAAAAACACAAGCACATTTAGTCAGACGTTAAATACCATACGTCCTACAAATTTCTCCAACACATTTTAAATAGTCCGATATGTGTTTTCGCACTTCTTTGATATATTCAGAAGTTTGTGAAATTACCTACTACATATGATTCAATGTGACCATATTTCCAGGAAACTCTCTGCAGAAAATTGCTTTTCATGGCCTTGGGTGCACATGACACACAGTGGTGAGTCAGTAAAAGACTTGTTAATGGCTACTGAATTTTAGAACTGCTCCCAGTGTTTCCCGGGAGAAAGTCCTAAACACAAAGTGAATGCAATAGTGTGTTAACTATTGTTCTCCACGTTTCAGCTGCCCTATGTCCTGTCCATTGATTATGGGAACCACGAGGCACTGAGCCCTCCACAGCTAAATATCTCCAACAGGGGCTTCGTCCCTACCAGAGTGCAGACGTTCAGGTAAGATGTTGCCAACTGTTTAAATCAGGTAACTGCACGCTGTGACACTCACAATGG
>BLKM01000575.1:428512-476012 GCA_013340265.1 Coptotermes formosanus | reverse complement strand
ATTCGTTCTCCCGAACCCCATCCTTCCAGAAGAAGACCTGCCAAAGCAGATTCTTCCTCAAGCACATCCTTGAGTGCTGAACTTGTCCGTCCTTTTCCTAAAGCTGCAGACAGGAAAGGAACAGCAAACGCTACAAGAAAGGAAAGAAGTACAGCAATCCTGACTGATACGCCGGTGAAAGCAGCCTTGCAAGATAAACAGAAATTGACACAAGTGACAAAAGGAAAAACATATCAGAAGGGGAGTAAGTGGTGCCTTTTTAATAAGGCTGCAAGAGATTCAAAGAAGCAGCAAATAGTGAGGAAAATTCAGAAAGACTGCTCAGATGAAAATGCTTGGGAAACATTTTGTTTGGTTTCCATGGACACATACTGAAATAGTGTAGCTGGGGAACTATGGGTTCAATGTACCCAGTGTCAAATGTGGGCCCATGAAAAATGCACTTCTGCCGTTTCCTGGGGTATATTTGCCCCAACTGCAAGTCGGATGTATCAGATGAAGATTTCTGAAGTTTTGTGGACTTATATTTCTGTATTGAGTTTCATTTTCCAGTGTAATTTGGAATGCTTATCCTTAGTTTTGTACCTATTATAAATCAGTTTCAGTATGTTGTTAGCAGCTAAATATTTTAGCGTCATTTATGCTGCCCAAGAATATTTTTGAAAATAATAATAAATCAGGCTGTACCGTGTGCCAACCAACCCCATGATGTGTGCCAACCTGACCCTATATGGTGCTAGTTGGCACACGTGCAGAGGTTAGAAAAAGTTCCTTTTTCTTGGATTAGTTATTGGCATAACTTCTTCAATATATTTTCTTGCATAGTATAAGAATGACAGGTGCCACCACTACCATTTTCTTTTCTGTATAATTTCTACGAAAATTGTAAAAAATTAAGAAGTGAAAAGTGTGCCAACTGAACCCGGTCTCCCCTACCGTTTTCTCAGCGGTTATGTTTCATGTTTGTTTTCCAAGACCGTTCGGATTAACATGTGTAATTACGAGATGTACCTTCTAGAGCTTGCGTTGCTCTTGTTATTATTATTATTATTATTATTATTATTATTAGCAGTAATTAATTTCAAAATATTTTGTACCTTCTTCCTCACTTTTCTTCCTGTGTCAATTAATTGTGCGGTATCTGTGCATTTGTGTATTTTCACGTTCAAGTGTTGATTTACTAACTGTCTCTGGACTGAGACGCATAAATTGACAGGAAATGTTCTGTCAATACATTCAGGAACAAATAATCTCTGTTGAAAATTTTTCTTTAACAATTATAATATTATTAATGCTGTTTTTAAATTCTATCCCTTATTGTCACTTTCTATATGTTTCCTTATCTTCTTTCTTATTTGTTTATTTTTCTTATTTCCCTGTACCGTCTCTGTAATTGGCCTTATGATTTTTGTGGCAGAATTAATAATAAACAATTGAATAATAATAATTATCAATCGTAGTAGTAGTAATAGTAGTAATATCATTATCATCACTTTGTTTCGCACCAATCATATTCCGTATTACTACAGTACATTTAACTGTGTTACCAATTAAATATCCGCATCAGTGCTGAATAAAACCACGCACTCTTTTTCTCCTTCTTCCGACGTACCCTTCTCTCTTAATTAAATTAATTGCAATGTTTTATACCTTCTGTGTTTCCTGGCCTTGCTCTTGTCTTGATTTTTATTATTTTGTCTGCATTTACTTTTGCTCTCTTCGTATCTTGCCACTACGCTGTTAATTAATCACGCCAATATACAACTTTATTATTATTATTATTATTATTTGTTATTATTCAGGATTCACAGCAGTTTAACTGGTTCCCAAAATAGTACGGAACTCATTAACCAGGCACTTCTTATACACTGGTTCGTTTCGTAGTCCTTCCCTCTTCTACCCACTTGTTCACAGTAGGTGTCGAGGGTTTGTAATTTCATTTCATCACACTCAAACACACACCACAGTCGGTAGGACTCCTCTGGACGAGGGATCGGCCCGTCGCAGAGACCTCTACCGGACAACGCAAGCACTGTAAAAGAGACAAACATCCATGCCCCCGGTGGGATTCGAACCCACGATCCCAACAAGCGCTTGGCCGCAGACCCACGCCTTAGACCGCGCGGCCACTGGGATCGGCCTCTTATACACTGTTCTGCCAAAAGCCTTCTAACTACATGGCATGTATTCATTTTTACGGCTTTCTGCATCAGAATATATAGAGCAGGGCAGTGATTAAACCTTTAAAGACGAAACACATTCTGTCTAATATAAAGACTCAGTGCGTACCGCACAGTAAACACTCTCCACCTCAGTTTAGAAAACCAATCATTTGATGACGTGTCAGGTAAAAGTTGCAGATTGTTCACAGATAAGTAAAAAACACATAAACGCAATGTGAGCACCATGGAGAATTGACCAAAATTAAGCCTGGTGGTACGTAAAGTTACACGCCAGGCTTTAAAAGTTTAAGCAGTTTCACATTTTCGTGTAATTTTTTGGGCGGCAGTCCCCGCTGTGCATAGTATTAGTGGTATTGTACAGGCCGTTCTCAGTTGCCATATTCTTGTAAGCTATTCTTTCAGCCTCTATACTTCTGGAGCTTCTCGATTATTATTATTATTATTATTATTATTATTATTATTATTATTATTATAGTCATCAAATAACAAACTCCGGGGTACAAAAAACAAAACATAATCGGATCCACGATGACAGATCCAAATGTGACACAGAGAGATGTCACAACCAATTCGGCACGCACTTTTCCTTCTCTCTGATTTTCCCCTGCCTCCCGTTATGTGTAAGCATAACCCAGACATGTGTGTGTTTTCCCAATATTTCAAACGTTCTGCTTTTATACAGGTAATAGTGCACAGCAAACTGGGTCGCGCTTCTACCAAAGGATTGACAGCTAACCAAAGCGTGCAAACAAAAGCAGAGGAAATAAAAGCAGCGCAGGCACGTAGGCTCAAAAATACATCGATGTAACGAGAAAGATAAGGAACTTAAAGCGTGATATTTTTATAATAATAATAATATTATTATTATTATTATTATTATTATTAAATGAAAACTCAGAATCTTTAATTACGTTTACACCTTACAAAAGAAACCCAGTTTCAAAGTGACTATTTATCCAAACCAGGAAACTTCATATACCCCACGTGTCGATACAACTGGCCATTGTTATGCATGGAGCAGTGATATATTCTTAAAGTTTTTAAGCAGAAACTTCATTTTGTTAGGGGCAGAGTGCAGCACTGTTACTTCTATTGTGTACTTTGACGGACAGATGACGCAGCAAGCACCACGTTGGGTGTGTTCAATTATATCGTCAATCCCTGTATACACACGCTAATGGAATTATGGCAGCCAACCTTTGTTATGTCGCCACCCGAAATGAACACGCTACTGCGACATGGTGTGCCAAAATTCGTGTATCATTTCGTTCACGAAGGTGAAGATTACAAATGTAAGACACGAACTAAAATAAATGGGAAATATATTCCAAAGAAACATACGCTTTTTCCGAATGTTTTCTGCTTTGAATATCTCTGGCCCTGATGTTGATTTATTACAGTTGAAAATCAACTCGTCCAAACCTAGTCTAAATTACGTATCACGCAGTTTCGGGTCAGTAATTATTTTTGTATTTTGTTTAAGAATCTACCAAAATAAATCGTTTCAAAAAAAAACTTGTACATTTTAATCAGCTCTATACGTCACATAACATATGCAGATTTGCCCTATGATTTTCCCCTTCTCGACCAAAAACACTCGCCTTTTAGTCAGCTTTATTTCGATGTTGGTATTATCGTCAACGTTACTACCGGCGGTAGAATTAGATTTCAGCTAAAAATGTGTATCACTTTCCCAAATAATATGGCGTGATTCCAGCGCTAAATTTGAATGTTCGCAGGCGATAAAAATTGAACTTCAAGACAGACATAACCACTGTGTTGTACTCGTGGCTCAGGTTAAACCAAAAACAGGCAAAGAATATGGTCGGGCCTACAAAATTTTAAAAAGTTTCTATCTAAATTACTTGTGCCGATCCCAGTGGCAGCGCGGTCTAAGGCGTGGGTCTTCGGTCGTTGGCTTCCTGGGATTTGGGGTTTGAATCCCTCCGGAGGCGTGGATGTCTGTCTTGTACAATGTTTGTGTTGTCAGGTAGAGGTCTCTGCGTCGGGCTGATCCCTCGTCCAGAGGAGTCTTACCGAGTGTGTTTTGTCTAATGAGTGTGATCGTGAAGCCCCGAGAACGGGGAAAGCCATGACCCGAAAGCGGATAGAAAAGTGCCACAAGAAAAAGAAAATTTAAAGCATTTTAAAATTTTGTATTTTAAGGAAAGAGCATGGACCAAACTGAAGATATCGATAACATTTTTGAAGAACCTACATTAAAAAATCTGTTACAATAAACTTTCTAAGGTGAAACACAGGGACGGGTGAATTGGATAATACACTACGAGGTACACTAACCCTTTAAAGACGAAGCGTATCTGTTTTATATAAGGACTCAGTGCGTACCGCGCTGTAAACACTCTCCACTTCGGTTATAAAAACCAGTCTCTTAATGTTTTATAAGGCAAAAGTTGCTGTTTGTTCTGAGATCCGTACAAAACACATAAACGCAATGTGGGCACCACGTAGAAGTTTTTAATGTTAAACCTGGTCGTATGTAAAGTTACCGCTAGGCTTTAAAAGGTTAAACAAGAAGACCGTGGCATGTTTTTAAGGGAGACTACGGGGGAAAGACAGAGAATGCCTCTCTCTAGGCGAGATTGAAAGCAACTACCAGCGTTCAGATATAAATTTTGTGTTTTATGTTCTGTGGAATAGAAATGACACGTGGGATATAGAAACAGTAGGCAAATTCACGCTTCAGAACATAAAGAAGTCTCCCCTTAGCAACAGCCCCACGACAGAACGCGGCCAATCGATATAGCAACAACAGGTGAGGGCAACCCCCAGTTCAGGGAAACACCCGCCTGCTGTACCGCCACAGCCCACAGTAATGACAGACCATAATCAACCCCCATTTTTCCCTTCAACCCCTTCTTACAAGTAATCATACTAGAAACGCTATTTTTAACTTTAAATTGTCGATAAGGTTTCTTGCATAATTCATGGCGGAACTTTTGAAAGCACTGTTAAATATGAATAACATCTGCTTTGAGCTACAGCAACTTGGAAATTTCTCGCGTGTATCGTGGGCAGCTGTAAAAGTCCGTATAGAGTTTTGGTGGGGAAATCTGATGGAAAGAGACCACTTTGGAGACCTAGACGTAGATGAGAGGATAACATTAAAACTGATATTTAAGGAATATGATGAGTCGTGTATTGAATTTACTCTGGTTCAGAATAGAGACAACTAGTGGGCTGCTGTAGACATGGTAACGAACCCTCGGGTTCCATAAAATGCGGGAAATTTCTTGACTAGCTGAGGACCTGTTAGCTTCTCAAGAAGGAATCTGCTGCCTGGAGCTGTTGCTTTAGCTATTTGGTGACGTCGTGTTTATTTCGATGCTATTTATGGTTTACTTAAAGGCGCTCTTAATTTCCGAGACTGTAGATTCTAGTTGCCGAATGACGGGCTGATAAAGGTAAATTTGTCCTTACACATGCGTACGAAGGTTTATAGGTAGTGGCGGTATAACTCCACTCATTCTTAACCTCAGCACTACATGGGATAAATGTTCATCTTCAGTCCCCTTTCGTCTTATTCCCAGGGAATTAACAGCAGCATGATAATACACTGGAAAGTATATGGCGGGAAACCTTTCTGGTTATAGCCGTGGTAATCTCTGTGTGTTTGTCCGGAGTGACTGTCGACAAATCTCAGAGAGGATAGTGGGTGTCCAGCCCTGGAGTCGAACTGCATACTACCGGATACTAATCAGCTTCCTTCCAAACCTTTCCAATTCAACGTTCAGCAGAATATCATTCGGAGACATTAACCCTTTAAAGACGAAGCGTATCTGTTTTATATAAGGATTCAGCGCGTACCGCGCTGTAAACACTCTCCACTTTGGTTATAAAAACCAATCTCTTAATGTTTTATAAGGCAAAAGTTGCTGTTTGTTCTGAGATCCGTACAAAACACATAAACGCAATGTGGGCACCACGTAGAATTTTTTGATGTTAAACCTGGTGGTACGTACAGTTACCGCTAGGCTTTAAAAGGTTAATAGCGTCGTATGGCGAAACACGAACAAATAAACCTAACCTATCTGCATGTACTTTTAGGCAAACTCTGTTAGGAGCCTGTAATTGCGTAGCCTAAAACCGGAGTACAAATATATCATTCACAATTGTTACATATAGAGATTCCATTCGTCCTAGTTTCCCCGGCCAGTCCCCGTTTTATAGGTTTTAAACAACTGTAATCTCTTATCTCGCAAAACTCGGTTTTGGGCGCTAAATGCCCCGATTATTTCCAAGCGATAAAACTAGGACATTTCTGACAATGGGTACGAACATTGTGACTTTCCCACAGCGGGACAAATCATGTACAGCGGTAGGACAGCCATCAACCGGCCACTGACGGGGAGGGGCAGGAGAGGGAAGTGAAGATGTGTAGATTGGTGATCGTAGAGTGTAGCCTGAGACTGGGAAGGGTGGGGAACGGATATGTAAAGGGAAATTAGTGAGTGGACTGAGTGAGTTCTGTGTATTATTATCATCATCATCATCATCATCATCTTTATGTTTGTCATAATTTTATCTGAGTTATCTCGCTCTAGTAATATAATAAATTACTGTTTTTTTATTACGAGAGAGTTTAAAAATTTTCATTTCTACTCCCCCCCCCCCGGGCCACCTAAATATTGTTAAGTCTCCAAGATTTGGTGTTTTAAAAATGGGACATCCCAGTTGCCGCGCGGTCTAAGGTGTAGGTAAGCGGCGGAGCGCTTGCTGGGATCGTGGGTTCGAATCCCACCGGGGGCATGGATGTTTGTCTTGTACAGTGTTTGTGTTGTAAGGTAGAGGTCTCTGCGACGGGCCGATCCCTCGTCCAGAGGAGCCCTACCGACTGTGGTGTATGTCTGAGTGTGATCAAGTGAAAATAAACAACCTCGACACCTGCTGTGAACAAGTAGGTAGAAGAGGGAAGGGCTACGAAACGAAATTAAAAATGGGACTCCTCCATACAGAAAGCTAACCTGTGTCCCTGTAGCCACATTACTGTGTGTCGTGAGGAGCTGTCCTACACCAAACTTCAAAGCTCCTGAATTAAAACCAAATTTCTATTCCGTTTAGTTCACACAATCCCTGCACTTGTACAGCGCCTTTGTCCTATCCTTTTTACGTCACACTAATTGAGTTGGCATCCCTGTCTACCCTAGACTCCGATGCTGTTAGCTATTACATTTTCCGCCCGATAAACTTGTTATTCAATTTTTTTATGAAGTTACTTTACATAATCACCCTAACAAAGGCGCACTCGGTCTAATGGAAAAAAAGCAATGGGACATCCGTCAACTTTCGATGCTTCTGTCCCCATCCTGGATACACAAATGTACGAGTTCACTTGCACTTTATACAGACAAATGCCCAGACCAAGCAACATCATCTTCTGGTCCTAACAGAATGATGTCCGTCCGTCCGTCCAAAGGCAGACAACCGAATTAGCTTTTTTAGTCATCTGTACATTTGTGAGGAAGTCTTCATAAAAAGAATATAACTGACTGACTGACTGACTGAGTAACTAACTAACTAACTAACTAACTAACTAACTAACTAACTAACTAACTCCGTGCAGCAGAGGCCTTCTTGAGAAGCTAACAGTTTCTCAGCTAGTCAAGAAATTCCCCGCATTTTATGGAACCCGGAGGTTCATTACCGCATTCACAAGAGCCCGTCACCTGTCCCTATCCTGAGCCAGCTCAATTCCCTCCATGCCCCATCCCACTTCTTGAAGAGCCATTTTAATATTATCCTCCCATCTACATCCGGGTCTCCCAAGTGGTCCCGTTCCGTCAGGTCCCCTTATACTGTACGTACCTCTCCTTTCCACCATGTGTGCTACATGTTCCGCCCACCTCATTCTTCTCGATTATAAGAAGAATATAAAATTATAAAACACAAGGCTGGTTTCCACACACACACACACACACACACACACACACACACACACACAACCAGGTTACATTACAGGCTATGTCATAAAATATGTACAGGATGATTCAGATGTCACGTTCCCCCATGCAAAAAACAAAATTATACCGTTTATTTAATTATATTTTACAAATCAACCGTTTTACAATGGAATAACAGCTTGTGTCGAGTCAGAGGAATACGCTGCCTCCATCTTCATGGAGGAAATAGAATAAAGTTAGGATACATATCTAGAAATGTTATAAGATAATTGGGCCCATCATGCCCACGTGGTGGGGACAGAGATGACAGGAACCAGTTCGGCGCCCAACCTACAGGGTGTTACAAAAAAAGTTATTAGCCAGACGTCTCGGGGCTGAAATGTGAATCTGCGAGCGCCGACCGCTCGTACTGTTATACCTGTGACGCTAGTATCATGTTGGCGACACGCCAAGGAAATTCATCGTCGCCACAATAAAACAGACCACTGTTGTCTGTACCGCCCGCCATGTTTCAAAACAGGATACACCCAGCCTAACACAAATGTACTTACAAAGCCCTGTACTGTCAGATTTCTGACGTCACATTAATTGACTGATCGTCTCTTACGGTACTTAATTAAGCTGCTCCATTTTACCAACATTATACTGGATATTTCCCATTTTCTGAGGGATATTTGTTATACGCCAGGTTTAGCGAACTGTCTCATCTGAACTTGAATATTCTTGCAAAAATATTAGAAAATAAACAATGCGGAATGAATAGCAACAATGGAACCATCGCGGTCACATGCCTTTAGATAATCACCACAAATCAACGGCAGTGTGTATGTGCCTGCAGCATGAGCTTTGAAGGGAAGATGAAAAAGAATGGAGAACAAGTACGTAAACCTCCATCTAGTGCAGGCCGTAAGAAGTGGAGCTGTACCGCCACGCCGTAAATATGCCTTCATGACGTGCAAGAGATAACGTTCAAATCGACTGGGTTATTGTTATTAATATTAGTCGCTTTCATGGGTATAACATTCCATATTTTATTTTAACCTTCCTATGTTTTCGCCGTAGCTGGTCTTACGGATGTTGAAAAGCGCAATAAAAATAACAAAATTATTATACAATAACAATAAACACAGCCTGACACACCACAGTATGCATTTGTTTGCACGCTGTACCATTTTACTCCAAGGTTGTGCCAATATGTTACATGTTTCGGCTCGGCCGAACCATCATCAGGTACATATATAAATGTTAAAACTCAGATCCTTAAGGATCTGTGTTTCTAACATTTATAGATGTACTTGATGATGTATAAATGTTTAAATGCTTTTAACATTTAAAAACACAGATCCTTAAGGATCTGGGTTTTAACATTTATACATGTACCGGATGATGTATAAATGAATAAATGTATAAATGTTCTTAACATTTATACATTACCGGATGATGTATAAATGCTTTTAACATTTAAAAACACAGATCCTTAAGGATCTGGGTTTTAACATTTATACATGTACCACATGATGTATAAATGTTTTTAACATTTATACATTACCGGATGATGTACAAATGCTTTTAACATTTAAAAATACAGATCCTTAAGGATCTGGGTTTTAACATTTATACATGTACCAGATGATGTATAAATGTATAAACGTTTTTAACATTGATACATTAGCAGATGATGTATAAATGTATAAATGCTTTTAACATTTAAAAACACAGATCCTTAAGGATCGGGGTTTTAACATGTATACATGTACCGGATGACGTATAAATGTACAAATGTTTTTAACATTTGTACATGTACCGGATGGTGTATAAATGCAAAAATGCTTTTAACATTTAAAAACACAGATCCTTAAGGATCGGGGTTTTAACATGTATACATGTACTGGATGACGTATAAATGTATAAATGTTTTTAACATTTGTACATGTACCGGATGGTGTATAAATGTAAAAATGCTTTTAACATTTAAAAACACAGATCCTTAAGGATCGGGGTTTTAACATGTATACATGTACCGGATGACGTATAAATGTTTTTAACATTTATACATGTACCGGATGATGTATAAATGTACAAAAGCTTTTAACATTTAAAAAAACAGATCCTTAAAGATCTGTGTTTTTAACATTTATAGATGTACCTGATGATGGCTCGGCGCAGCCGAAACATGTAGTATATTGGCACAACTTTAGAGTAAAATGGTACATTGTGCAAACAAATACTTACAGCGGTGTGTTAGGCTGTGTTTATTGTTACTGTAAGTGAAGTAACACACCGGGATGACCCAAGTTAAGGACTATTATTATTATTATTAACTCCATCATCATCATCATCATCAATAATTTCACGCACACAGGGCCTATAAGGGGCCATGGGCCCATTTTATTTAGCCTTGCTCTACGCTCTGCTTCTTATTGTATGCAGTTTGCTAGGACTTCTTAGAATCCCCACTATTCATTCATCGCATATTTACCGAATCTCAGGAAATAATTTGTGTTTCCACCTAAAGAAACGAAATTAAAATGCCTTCGAACTGTCCCTACATAAAACAACAAGCAATTAAAAAGTATCTCACAGACACAAATCGTATTTGTCGCCACGAAGCACAAAGGCAGGACACACGTAAAATCTGTACGGAAAGAACGGCTAACGCAGTTTATTCAATGTCTGTCAACGGTCGAAATTTCAAACATGCAAATAGCGCATTACACAGCAAATACCTCCCTTTATGTGTGTCTGACTACATGTGTCTGCGTTAGGGTTTGGGATAATCCAACAAACATACACTCACACACTCACACAAAACCATCAACATTTGACTTAATTAACAGCCGTTGTAGCTGTTACATTTTCCCCAGCAGAAGCTAAACACGAATCTCTGCTAGTCAGTATATATGTCTGTGTGTGTGTGTGTGTGTGTGTGTGTGTGTGTGTGTGTGTGTGTGTGTGTGTGCTTTGTATATGACACTGAGCCATATGCGCATGTGTGTACTGGGTGGCTGTGTGTGACTCTACATCCGTGTGCCCCTTGATGCATATTTCAAAATACGGCAATACGTTTAGAAAATGTACAGATAAATCATATTATGCGCTCGTACGTATGTAAGTGCATTCTTACAAATAAACTGGCTAAAAGTGTACATAAAACATTAACTGCCCTAACCATTTACTGCATTCACAAATCAACAGCTGCAATGTTAATCAAAATCAAATAGAGCTGTCGCATGCACGGAGCATCACAAGGTACCTGTCCTTCAATCTCGCTTTAAATGTTTGTAGTATGAAATTTTTAAAAGGCTTTTATCCACTTGTATTTAATTTCTGTTAGTAACTCGGACTATACAGGGTGAGTCAGAAAAATTGGGGACCCGACAGATGTTCGAACTGCACATGGCGCGGATACAAATCAACAGCGTCAATACTTAAGCCAACTTTATTGTTAGAAAGAGTTGCGAACAACAATTGTGTGCATGCGTGTCTATGAAATTTACTTGACATATACATACCCTATACTGTACAGTGTGCTTGGTGTGACTGAGTGAGTGACTGAATGAGTCACATCACTTGTCGACTGTTGTCGACAGTAATCGATAGTAAACGATACCGAGCTTTCACGATGCATAGTTCCTAATTGATACAGATCATTGTCACTATCGATAGTAATCGATTTGTTTATTGTTATCCACAAAAATCGGTTGATATCGATTAGTACGAATTATGATTCATTAGTGTTTATGTTTGTTGTGTTTCAGTGGAGTAGCGCGTGAATATTACGGCGCCCTGTAATATGGCTTATATCAAAGAAATTTCTTGGTTTTGCCTTCATGATATATTGGAGGACGCGATTCGAAACTAAATTCTTCCAATCCTATGCGTGTTTTAGAACTTATCCACCAATCAGAAGTTTCTATCGACATTGGTTAAGTAGTTTCGAAGACATATCGTGCACAATTTCCTGTGTAAGTCGAAATGAATCCAACTTGTTATCTCTGTGTTTGCGGGTTAATATCGCTTTCAGAGGGGAAGGGGTTTTTGTTCGCAGAGCGGAAGAGGATTTGTGGGTGCAAAACCCAACACGGAATCCAAACAATGACGTAAATAATGGACAGCAGCAATTAATTATGTCCCATACACCATTTGACATGTAAAAAAATGGTACCCCTAACCTCAGTCATATTTCAAAACAGATATCCTGAATGAGGTCAAGTGCAACGATTTGTATCTATTTATACATGAATCTTCAGCCTACACACTGAAAGGCGTGGCCAGGGTAGAACTGCTTATTTATGCCATATTTATTTAACGACATTCATCAGAAACTCAGAATACATAGAACCGACATTTAGGATTATTTATGAAATATGAATTGAAGATAGTGTCGAGAAAATCGGTCGTGGCCTATTCCAAAGTACTCTCCCGGCATTAACGTGGAAGCACTGCGGTTAGCATATAGTACTCCGTCAGGATGTTCAAATGTTGTGAGAGACATTCGAACTGATAACTAACTAACTAACTAACTAACTAACTAATTAATTAACCAACTAACTAACTAAATAACTCCATGGAGCAGAGGCCTTCTTCAGAAGCTAACAGTTTCTCAGCTAGTCAAGAAATTCCCCGCATTTTATGGAACACGGAGGTTCATTACCGCATTCACAAGAGCACGCCACCTCTCCCTATACTGAGCCAGCTCACTCCAGTCCATGCCCCCATCCCACTTATTGAATATCCATTTTAATATTATCCTCCCATCTACGCCTGGGTCTCCCAAGTGGTCGCCTCCCTTCAGGTCTCCCCACCAAAATCCCGTAGGCACCTCTCTTCCCCCATACGTGCTACATACCCCACCCATCTCATTCTTCTTGATTTGATTACCTGAATAATATTTGGTCATGAGTACAGGTCATTAAGTTCCTCGTTATGTAGTCTTCTCCACTCCCCTGTAGCCTCCTCCCTCTTAGGCCCAAATATTCTCCTCAGCACCCTATTCTCGAACACCCTCAGTCCTTGTCCCTCCCTCAGTGTGAGAGACCAAGTTTCACACCCATACAAAACAACAGGTACAATTATAGTTCTGCATTCGAACTGATAACCTCCCGATTACAAGTGTCAAGTCTCATCGACGTGCAGCGCAAAACCTGTTAACTAGTCTCGAAATGTTACACCCACTCTACCGTGTGCATATCAGCCAATGGTTAAATAAAGACCAACTACAGACCACCGCCAAGGAGATGACCACAGCTAGAAATGCGACAGATGCGCATGCGTAAGACTTCGTGGAGAACGACAACTTGTGTACTACCCATCCTGAGAACATTCGTATAGTACACTGGCTCACTACAGTGTACTCGAAATTCTCAATGTTTTGCCTTTGTGTAGTAGCAGAACTATCTGCCGCTCACACCAATAGCAGTCGTTTATTCCGCACAACAGTAAATATCACCCCGCACCGCACTAGCAGCGCCCACCTCCCACGGGAGTCATCTCCTGGGTTGCCATTTGTAGGTACACGCGACTTTTGTATTACAATATGTCTTACCTTCCTTCTGCAATTTCAGCCTCTAAGCTCCTCTTCTGGGAGATAAGTAACAGTAACATTAGAAAGGAACTAAAGTTTGGATACATAAAACAAAGTAAAATTCTACCTGTCCACGCCATGGAGGCAAATTAGCATGAGAAGATAGAGCTCCACTCATTCTTAAACTCGACTTCACATGAAAATGGGTGGTCAACATCATGCCCCGACGGCTGTACCCCGGGGAAGAACCATGCTACACATTGAAGAGTCTGGGTGGTCTGCAGAGACGGTGTGGAAAAGTTACTTAACCCTACCGGAATTTGAATCCCGGATCGTCTAGCCCGTAGCCTAGTCAGTATACCGACTATGCTACCCCGCCTTCAAAGTTTAGACACATAAACGGAAAACAACCAATATATATATATATATATATGTTTATGTATATACAGGTGTTACACATTTTGGTTAAAAAATGAATGGACACCCTGTGATATAGGTAACTTTCGCACTACTAACCTTTTAAAGCCTAGAGGTAACTTTACGTACCACCAGGTTTAACATCAAAAAATTCTACGTGGTGCCCACATTGCGTTTATGTGTTTTGTACGGATCTCAGAACAAACAGCAACTTTTGCCTTATAAAACATTAAGAGACTGGTTTTTATAACCGAAGTGGAGAGTGTTTACAGCGCGGTACGCACTGAGTCCTTATATAAAACATTACATTTCGTCTTTAAAGGGCTAAATATTACACCGAGGTATATTTGAATTAATCAAACAGAAAACGGTAACAACGATTACCCGGTTGTGACTCATTCAGTCACACAAAGTGTATTACATGAGGTAAGTCCTGCTATAATTATATCTTGTTCTCTGGTTACCAGGGTTCGTTTCCCATGCACGGGCCTGCAGAGTGCAGAAATTGAGGTTCTTCTGCAGCTGAATATCAGCACGTACAACCCGCTGCACAATGAGACGTCGCTGAACTTCCGGCGGAACAAGATCTGCCTTAAACGTGAGTGGTTACAACATTTTCCACATAGATTATAATGCATACTAATATCGTCCTGTTCAAAGGCCTAATGCAAACTTTATCCCTTGCAACCTCATGGCAAATGTCGCACTACAAAGCGGTAAGTCTGCAGCCTTTACATTGCTCGTACTGTAGACAATAGAGACACGTGGTACAACCGACTAAGGGCTCAAGATTTGAGATTTTTCTTTCAATATTGTTAAAGATTAATCCTTACCATATTGTGAATGTGACTTAATGTTCATAAGGATATAATCTGCCTTACATGAACACCTGTTTTTAATTTTAAACTAGACAAAAAAAAATCATTTTCTCGAGATCAACCCTTGGTGTTCTACGGGACACCCAGCAACAAGCCTTTAATATTCCGTCCAACACAACCATGTGGCTTTATTCAATAACAGATACATGTTTCGGCCTTAACAGACCACCATAGGGTATCAATACAATTTTTTAAAAACAAGGTAAAAGTGTAATACGTATGGGTAGATATATATATATATATATGTTGAATCCATATGTATTGAGTGTTTACCTTGTTTTTTAAAACATTGTATTTATAGCCTGATGATGGTCTAAGGCCGAAACATGTAGCTGTTCTTGACTAAAGACCAATAGAGTCGAACTCGGTTATAACATAATGAAAGGGGCTGAATATTTTGTATCGTTATGAACGGGTGTTGTTATAACCGGGTAGTGTAATGTTATGGTTAACTGTGTGGAATTAATTGGTACCACAGAATATCTGACGCTATAGACGAGGTGTCGCATGAACCGATGTCGTTATAACCAGGTTCGACTGTACTTGTGTTGGACGGAATATTAAAGGCTTGTTGTTGAAGAAATAGATTCATTTTAACTTTCGACGTTTTTAGTTGTCAGTTTTGATAAGAGATACAGCACACACACAATTTCAGAGTTGTATGAGAATATGCAGTATGGTATTAGAATATATTTTACGTTACGAAGATATAGACAGAATTAACCTTTTAAAGCCTAGCGGTAACTTTACGTACCATCAGGTTTAACATTAAAAAATTCTACGTGGTGCCCCACATTGCGTTTATGTGTTTTGTACGGATCTCAGAACAAACAGCAACTTTTGCCTTATAAAACATTAAGAGACTGGTTTTTATAACCGAAGTGGAGAGTGTTTACAGCGCGGTACGCACTGAGTCCTTATATAAAACAGATACGCTTCGTCTTTAAAGGGTTAAAATATCTTAGGATAAAGTTATGTGACTGACACTTATGAAGATGTTAATGGGCCTGTATACTTATAACCTACTTGAAAGAAACGCGCTTCAACTGTTACTTTCCGTTCGACCCACACAGAAGGGAGAAGACAAGTGTTCACGAGGAAATGAGAAGCAGGGGAAAGTTTTCTATCGTGCTTCATCTGAGGGGATTTGTTTGGAAACTAACAGAACGAGCTGACGCCGTGATTTTGCTTGTTGTGTTTGACTGAAAACAAGGGGGGAGGAAAAGAGAGAATTCGGAAACTAAAGCGGGTAACTCAAGGCAATTCCTTCACATATTGCCTTGAAAAGTGCTACAGAGCGTCTCCCTGACACAGACCCAAAATCTAACAAGACAGGATCGTCGCTGAAATTTTGAGCACTGTCCTTCTTCCGAGATTAAAACCCCACACTGTTTCGGAGGCTCGATTTATTCCCTTCTTTATGTGGATTGTAAAAGTGGGAGAAAGCAGTTAGTTGGGCCCGTTATAAAGAGCAAACCTAAGATGCAGGCTACAGACGTTAGTCGTAATTCAAATATAGCCACATCCGATTGGTTGGATTGTCAGTTTATGTGATAACTGCATCGGATAGCTAAAGTTATATTTAACATTTTAAAGCCTAGCTGTAACTTTACGTACCACCAGGTTTAACATTAAAAAATTCTACGTGGTGCCCACATTGCGTTTATGCGTTTTGTACGGATCTCAGAACAAACAGCAACTTTTGCCTTATTAAACATTAAGAGACTGGTTTCTATAACCGAAGTGGAGAGTGTTTACTGCGCAGTACGCACTGAGTCATATAAAAGAGATACGCTTCGTGTTTAAAGGGTTAATTTACTTTGCTGGCACTTAAGCGTACATAAAGGCGGCTGAGGCATGTTTATTCATTTCTTATCGTTCTTTAATAAACAGCACTTAAAAAGAACGCATAATGGAGAGCGTTGTGAGTAGGTGTGCATAATTCTTCTTCGAAACTACTTAAGAAGTCTTTAAGACCTGCAAGCAAGCCGCGTATCAACTAACCGTTTTAAACACATTTTATAACAAAATATTGTCATTCTGATTGTGTAATTTTAGCTGTAAAACGTATCCCCGAGGATGATCCCAATAGGGATCGAAACATGTTCGAACAAATCATTGTGACGTAAGAAAATATCGAATAGTAACAGTGCATTAATCGGTATGAATTTGTACTTAATATCTATGCACGGTACGAAAAATATAAGGTCAGTAAAACTCTCCAGTACTTGCTTTGATGAAAAGTTCTCCATCAGTCCTGGAGTTTTGTGCGGACACACATGACAGAAAACTAACAGAAGTATTTTTGCAAATTCTTCATATGGCAGGATAATATTAAAATGGATCAAGACATGTGACAGGGGGCTTGAACTCGATCGATGTCGCTCGCGATAGAGACAGGTGATGGGCTTTTACGAATGCAGTAACGAACCCTCGGGTTCCATAAAATGCAGAGAATTTCTTGACTAGCTGAGAAAATATTAGCTTCTCAAGACGGACTTTGCTCCATGGAATAGCTTGTTTGTTTTTGTTTGTTTGTTTGTTTGCTTGCTTGTTTCTTTCTTTCTTTCTTTCTTTCTTTCTTTCTTCCTTTCTTTCTTTCTTTCTTTCTTTCTTTCTTTCTTTCTCTCTTTCTTTCTTTCTTTCTTTCTTTCTTTCTTTCTTTGTAAGTCAGTCAGTGAGTCAGTGAGTCAATCAGTCAGTCAGTCAGTTAGCCGGTTGGTTGGTTGGTTGGTTGGTTGGTTGGTTAGGTAGGTAGGTAGGTAGGTAGGTAGGTAGGTAGGTAGGTAGGTGGTTGGTTGGTTGGTTGGTTGGTTGGTTGGTTGGTTGGTTGGTTTATTTGTTTGTTTGTTTGTTTGTTTGTTTGTTTGTTTGTTTGTTTGTTTGTTGGTTGGTTGGTTTATTTGTTTGTTTGTTTGTTTGTTTGTTTGTTTGTTTGTTTGTTTGTTTGTTTGGTTGGTTGGTTGGTTGGTTGGTTGGTTGGTTGGTTGGTTGGTTGGTTGGTTGGTTGGTTGGTTGGTTGGTTAGCAAATGCTACAAACCAGAGTCGAGGAAGCCCTAACCAGACATTACCATGTCGACGCCACCGAGGTCACCCTGAAAGCAACTCATTGCCAGCGTCACTAAACCCTTTCCACACCAACGAGTACTCGCCTTCCCCACCGCGTCGCGTTGCTGGGAGACGCTATGTACTGCCCGTCGTATTGTCAGCACCAGACTCAACTGGACAGAGAGCTGTTGCATGGCTGTGGCTGTGGGTATTAATTGAGCACGGCCGGCCCTGTCCTGATATTTAACACGGCACGTCAGGTGATACGGACGGAGTGGAAAGGAAGGAGAGAGACGAATCAGTAAAGCTGGACAGAAAGGTGGAGGAAGGAGATAATTTAAGGAGAAAAAGATAATTTAAAAAGGAATGAAAGAAATAAGGAAATGGGTAAATTCACGGCAAATGAAGTACTTGCAGGTTAAGCTTTAGAATCCAAGACACAATGCAGATTCATTCTGTGACAGTAAACTAAAACCATCTACTTGCTATCAGTTCAAGGCTGTTCTAATGAATCGTTGCTAATCTGACCAGAATTCTATGTTATATAATACACGGTGATGACAGACGGCCGTTAACTCTTTAAAGACGAAGCGTATCTATTTTATATAAGGCTTCGGTGCGTACCGCGCTGTAAACACTCTCCACTTCGGTTATAAAAACCAATCTCTTAATGTTTTATAAGGCAAAAGTTGCTGTTTGTTCTGAGATCCGTAAAAACACATAAACGCAATGTGGGCACCACGTAGAATTTTTTAATGTTAACCCTTTAAAGACGAAGCGTATCTGTTTCATATAAGGACTCAGTGCGTACCGCGCTGTAAACACTCTCCACTTCGGTTATAAAAACCAGTCTCTTAATGTTTTATAAGGCAAAAGTTGCTGTTTGTTCTGAGATCCGTACAAAACACATAAACGCAATGTGGGCACCACGTAGAATTTTTTAATGTTAAACCTGGTGGTATGTAAAGTTACCGCTAGGCTTTAAAAGGTTAAATGAAACCGAAAATATGGCGACAATTACAATACGAACCTTTAAGCATGTTTTATCTCCACAAAAATCCATTCCTCTTTTTTCCCCCCTTTTTGATAGGGACAGGTTGCAGGAACTTGTGAATGCGGTAATGAACCTTCAGATTCGATAAAATGCGGGAAATTTCTTGACTAGCTGAGGAACTGTTAGCTTCTCAAGAAGGACTCTGCTCCATGGAGTTGAGTTGAGTTGAGTTAAGTTGAGATTTCCTTCTTCCGTTTTCAAGTGCATCATTTAACGACAATTGCTTCAACATTCAAAACAGCACAATATAATATTATGGTTTTTATACAGGGTCATTACTTCACATGACTATTATTCCTTGTAACTTCCTGCCACTACTTTGCTATGCGTATGGGCGGCCGATTTGGTAGGCTAACTTATTACGTTAATAAACCATAGGAATTTGCGACTGACAGGTGTCAGATAAATAACGATTCTATATGTTTTTATTTCGTAATTTCCGGTTGCATGTATCAATAGCCTCCCACTTCAGCATATAATTTTCTGTAACAAGATACACAAGAATTGGCTGGCTTCAGTTTTTCTATGGGTTCCAGCAGTATTGAGATTCCGCCATTACCGTATAGCATGAAACACGTAGCAGAGGGGTGGACGTAAAACAAATTCGCAATCAAAAACGCCTGCTCTGAACAGCAGAGTTTACAAGGCAGCTCCTTGTTCCCTTCCTGTATCTTCAGCCTGATGAACAACAGCAATGTATTTGACACTGACAGCACAGAAAACAAAACACGATCACGTCAAATGTACCCTGAATCTCCAGTAAAATTGTGCCCACCTGTTTGAATGTTGCCTATACATTACGTTCAGAGTAACACATTTCTTTTATCTTGTCGGGGATAGATTTCCTTGCTTCAGATGAAGACTGGAGTTATGTTGTGTGCCCCCTGTCTTGAATCATGCATCTTCTTTCCCACAAGCGTTTCATGAAATGCGATAAAAGGCCTCTAAGAAGAGCAGCCTGCTAGGACAATTAAGTCTAGGGGATGGAACTAGATTTCAGATAAGAAGAGTAATTTTTCTGAAGGCTGAAATCTTCTGGATATGACACCGCGTCGTTAGATGAGTAGAAGCAGACGCTTAGAAGGAATATAGTGTCTCCAAAACGTCGGAAAACACGTAACGTCACAGCGTCACATTACAAAGCATCTGAATACTCAAGGACACCGTTAAGGAAACCTCAAATGAAACAGGAATTTTTCTGTTTCTCGCTACTCCATCCAGTCTATTAGATTTAGTAATCTGCTACCGAGTAAACTTGAGTTAAAAGTAACAATTTACCTCCGTCTAAGATTAACCTTTTAAAACGGACTGGTTACTTGATGCACCAACAGGTTTAAAGTTCAACAATTCTACGTTCTGCCCACACAGTGTATTTATGTGTTTTGTGTAGATCTCAGAACAAACAGCGATTATTTCCCTATACAGCATTAACTGGCTGGTTTTTATAACCAAGACGGAGTGTGTTTACTGCGCGGTACGAAATATATATTTATAATTCAGGTTTAAGTTCTGCCCACACAGTGTATTTATGTGTTTTGTGTGGATCTCAGGACAAACAGCGATTATTTCCCTATACAGCATTAACTGGCTGGTTTTTATAACCGAGACGGAGTGTGTTTACTGCGCGGTACGAAATGTATATTTATAATTCAGGTTTAAGTTCTGCCCACACAGTGTATTTATGTGTTTTGTGTGGATCTCAGAACAAACAGCGAATTTTGTCCTATATAACATAAACTGATTGGTTATTATAACCGAGATGAAAAGTGTTTACTGCGCGGTACGAACTGGGTCTTTAAACAGAATAATTTACGCTTCGTCTTTAAAGGATTAATGAAGATTTACCGCGATGCCTCTTATGAACCACCGTGGCGTAGTGTTTATAATCCACCGAAAAAGAGATCCTGCGCCACTAGAAAAACGATAGAAGCGCATACGTGAATTTTCGTGGCGAATGACCAGTTGCTGCTAGACACCCTGCAAGCATGCGCACAGTGCACCCGCTCACTACACGCTACCAGTAGCAGTCCTACAGTTCCTGTTATGCGTGGCACTTTCCCGCACCGCGGCAGACACACCCACCACCCCTCACCGATCACTTCCTAGTGCACCATCCACACGTTAATGGAAATTTTCACGTTTATTTTACGTCAGTACTAGTACTGCGTACCGCCTCAATTTAACGTTCAATAAATCGGATATTGTTTCAATGTCTTTGGACCGGAGATTTCGCTAGCGTTACTAATAACATGTACCACTTGAGCGGAATTATTCAGTCAAACTATTTAATGTTTTCATGCGCCTCGTAAGTGATCTCGTATGGGCAAAAGTCGTAATTTCCAGTCACGTTTCACATTATATACAAAATTAATCCCGTGGCGACAAAGTCAAAACATAGGCCATGCAAGTTTTCATTGTCAACATTCCTGCATGTATATATTCTGCAGTATCTAATTTTCGACCAAAGTATCTCCCTGCTCCAAAAACCAGAGAGACTCTTTAAGTAGTAACTTTTTTTCCTATCCATTGATTTGGGAATTGGATCGCTCTGCCGCAAGTACAAGGGGGTGAGCGGCATAGGGTGAAGGGGGATGTTTCTTGTGGTTTGATCGAACAAGCACAAGAAGTGGGGGGGGGCTTCAGATTGTGGCTTCTTGTGGTGTACAGAACATGGGGTAACACGCGGAGACCTGTATCGCAGGGCTCCTCGTAACAGCTGTCGCTGTATCTACAGCAGAACACTTCACCTTCCCAAGGGGAAGTAGTCCGTCTCGTTACCCAAATGCAAGACAGGAAAATAACCTTGAGAAAGCAAGTAAGCTCTTCTGAAAAAGTGGCAAATTTTAAAGATTTTGGAACAAGACTTAAAACTCAGAATTGCGTGAATTAAGAGAATATATTTTTCAAGAAAGCCTGCAGCTTTTCGTTTCAGAAACTTTTGTCTAAAAAAAAAGGGGCCAAGTTGTGTACAAGTACGTCTTTAATTAAATTCGCATTTTATGGTCTCTTTTAACTAACGGTCTTAAACCTTTTAAAGCCTAGCGGTTACTTTACATACCACCAGGTTTAATATTAAAAAATTCTACGTGGTGCCCACATTGCATTTATGTGTTTTGTACGGGTCTCAGAACAAACAGCAACTTTTGCCTTATAAAATATTAGAGACTGGTTTTTATAACCGAAGTGGAGAGTGTTTACAGCGCGGTACGCACTGAGTCCTTATATAAAACAGACTACGCTTCCTCTTTAAAGGGTTAATGCAAAAACGAAAAATGAAAGAAATCTATAAAGATACTTCTGCTCCCTTTAGGAAAGTCGTTAAAATACTGGGGTGGCAGGTAGAAAAAGGCGCCTCCCCCCCCCCCGTTCATTTAACACACACAATTCTAATATTTGTAATAGGGAGAGCGTAAGGGGTATAGAGAGAAGTATAAGGGGTAGGAAATTGGAGAATTGTCGTTCCCAGCCTCCTATTAAATGGTTACATTTGTTTCTTCACTGGTGGTAAATCGGCTAAATTACGAACTGGATACTCGTCTCTATCCACTGCGAAGATTAACCCTTTAAAGACGAAGCGTATCTGTTTTATATAAGGACTCAGTGCGTACCGCGCTGTAAACACTCTCCACTTCGGTTATAAAAACCAATCTCTTAATGTTTTATAAGGCAAAAGTTGCTGTTTGTTCTGAGATCCGTACAAAACACATAAACGCAATGTGGGCACCACGTAGAATTTTTTAATGTTAAACCTGGTCGTACGTAAAGTTACCGCTAGGCTTTAAAAGGTTAAGAAACACTGGCTTTGTACTTCACTGCCCCATACGCTGTCGTGGCGTGTAACGGGACAACTTTACCCTTCCTTTCACATCTTTTATACTTCGGATATTTTGTCTCTTCAAAATGTCATTCTTACATGGAAACCAGGAAATAACAAGATGGCTGTCAGAATGGAATCAAGAAGACGAATGGCATTCGGACTGAACTCCATCGACAGGCAACCCAGGAGACACAAAATTCCATTTATCCGTCCTCATATTTTCAGGCCGTCCCTCCACTCCAAATAAAATGTAATTTAGTGGTAGTGACTGTAATATCATTCACTTACCTTTCAGTCGGATCGCTTTCTAGTGCCTTTCTATGTCCTTCTTACAGGATCCATTTTTCTCACCATCATCGATAAGTGGTTTAGTGCTGTCAGAACCAACTGTGAAAAAAAAAGCAAAATTTAATTTGAGAAATGAAGATTTTTAAAATAAAAAAAAAATATTTCCCTGTAGAGAAATTTGCTCAGTTTGTAACACAACTGTGTTAACAGACATTTCTATTTATAGTTCTTACTCTAAATCCCGGTGGCTAATTAAGTTCTTGTAATGCGAACTTTGACATAAAAAGCTCTGCGTCTAGAACTCCCAGCGTGTTCAGACCTATATATCCTGCACGACTCTTACAAGAAACCGCGATTTTTTCCTTACTATCCGACTGGTGTCTCTAATCAAAGCACAGTGTCCTCTGCGAGGTATGACCTGAATTTTTATATATAATAATATTACATATCATAATAAAATACTCATGTATAATGGAAGGTTTTGAAATATGCTGGAGCAGATCAGTTGTATCAATCATGTGAGAAATGAAGAAGTATTACATGGAGTTAAGGAGGCGAGGAATATCCTACATACAATAAAAAGAAGGAAGGCTAACTGGATTGGTCACATCTTGCGTAGGAACTGCCTTCTGAAACATGTTATTGAAGGGAAGATAGAGGGAAGGAAATGCGTGACGGGAAGATGAGGAAGGAGACGTAAGCAGCTACTTGATAACCTTCAGGAAAAGAGAGGACACTGGAAATTTAAAGGTGAAGAACTAGATTGCACTCTGTGGAGAACTCGCTTTGGAAAAGGATAAGGACCTCTCGTAAGACAGACGAATGAATGGATGGATGAATGAATGAATGAACGAATGAATGAATATAATGCAAATTCATTTTAGTCATAAAAAGGATGGAGCCACTTCAGTTACTGCATTTCCTTTACGTGTAAAGCCTATTATTGACAAAGGCCAGGCCATGCATCAGGCAGTAATAAAATTCTCTGACATCCTGTCTGCGTGTTTCAAACTGGAGCACGTCGAATTTATACTCATACGTTTGGCCTTTGCTACAAGTGGCGCCGTCGCTAGCACGTTTCAACGGAATTGATACTCTTTTTAAAGTTGACAAACACATATAAAATCATCCCCTACACTGAATGAGTTAGAAACTTCAATTTCCTACAGTTTATTCAGAATCTACAACAACAAAAAAAAGACATAGAAATATATTTCGAGGGACCGGATTTCTTTGTGGACATTTTATATTACGCAGTACATAAAAACTGTCACTTCTGAAGCCGTATTTTTGCGTCCATGCGCGACTCCGTGCTGGCACTGGCGGGGAGCCAACTTTTGGTTCTCTTTTTTACCCCAGTGGTGAAAGTCAAGACTGAATACAAAGAACATTGATAGAAAGACTGCGGGTGGCCCGAGAACCGCCCGGAATGCATCTCAGAGCTCTTGCTACTTCCTTCAACTTGCGAGGTTTGAGGTCATTACTTGGGGTCACTAGACCGGGCTGCATGGTGTCAAATGCCAGAAGACGACAGTCACCACTTAAAACTCTAAAGCCGAACGGTTACTTCACGTACCGCCAGGTTTAACATTCAACAATCCTACGTTCTGCCCACACAGTGTATTGATGTGTTTTGTGTGGATCTCAGAACAAACAGCGATTATTTCCCTATACAGCATTAACTTACTGGTTTTTATAACTGAGACGGAGTGTGTTTACTGCGCGGTGCGGACTGTAGCCCTTTAAAGCCTAGTGGTTACTATATGTACAACGAGGTTTAACAATCAACAATTCTACGTTCTGCCCACGCAGTGTATTTATGTGTTTTGTGTGGATCTCAGAACAAACAGCGATTATTTCCCTATACAGCATTAACTGGCTGGTTTTTATAACCGAGATTGCGTGTTTACTGCGCGGTACCTACTAGAGCTTTAAACTAATTCAGGTTATGCAGTCTCTAAGACTAATCAGGAATCCACTACAAAACCACCTACATCATAACGGATCTTCTTTTTATACCTTTTTATATCATTAAATATTTATGTACATTGCTAGTTCTGCTTTGTGAAATGCTCCTTTGATATGAATCCCTGATGATGATCCCATGAGGGATCGAAACATGTATGACTGATTTACAAGACATTGTAATATAAAATATTTGAAAAAAATATATAGTGAATTCTTTTGGATAGAATGTTGTGTAATTCGATTATCGACAATGCATGATATGAACAATACAAATCTAATCAGATTACATTGGACTTAACTACAATTAAGGTTAATTTTAATCTTTAAAAGGTGAAACGTACTTTTTTGCGTTAGTAGCCATTAACTTTCATCAAAGTGTGTAAATGTTTCTTACGGAACAGCGAAAAATACGTCTCAAAGCGATGACGCTGATGATTCTTTGCCCTCTGATATGCCATAGGACAATGTAAGACTGAAAGTGGAGACACGACTATCCTCTTACTGTCAGTAAATACTGACCAGGCGACACGTCGTAATATCCCGTAAAACTAGAAGCTTCAGCTATTCGCATTCCCTACAGAAAGCTAAAGAAGTGAACATCCGCGTCCCTTTCTCTGCATATGGCTCAACAACGTGGTGCCTAGACACAGGGGTAAGTTGGCCTTTCAACCTCTTTCCGCTGTAAAGTTTCGCGAAGTCATACTCCCTGGCGCTGACTTCTGTGTCCCTTTCTCAGCCTGTCTTGCTCTGAAAGCAGACATCTGACTGACACTGCCAGAAAACGTACGGGGGGGGGGGGGGGGGGGGGGAAAAGAAGGGAACTTGTTTACGTCAGTGTCGTTCTACTTGACATCACGGATAGGCGAAACATGGATCGACGCATGAAGGTTATCGATACTTATCGATTACTGACAGGCAGGAAACGAGTCTGACAACGAGAAGTCTTAGCCAGGAAACTAGCTCTGGGATCGATTCTACGTTTGCTTCAGAGCTTTAATAAACCCCATTATACGGGGTGTTCTCTGAGAAGCAGATGAATACTAATGGGAAAGAAAGACCGTTGAAGTTCAACGGGAATTCTTTGCTATTTCTATCCCGCATGCCTTCCTTCCTTTGCTGTATCATTTCGTGTCCTTCCCCCTTCCTTCCAAACTCTGATCCACGATACGTTGGCAAGGACCTGCTGTTAGTAACACAGACGCCAACTGTGCAAGCACGTGGAAAATACACGTTTCATGGAAGTGCCTGATGACGATGTTATACACCACGTTAGTTACAAACTGCCTCATATATAAATATATGTATATACACACATATATACAGCATGTTCCGCGATTATGTGGCAATAATTTCAGGAGGATTGAGCTCTGTAGCTCTATTTCCCTTCCGCTTCCCTTTCTCTAAGGCCACAAAAGAGATTCGCGAACTACTCTGAACGTCTGGCCATAAATAAACCATGGTTTTAAAAAATGTTTTAACCAAAGTCACTAACGATGCAATCCGTCCTTATTTTGCATAGAAATTAAATATTTACAACATTCATTCGAAATTATTTGCGATGCACATTGATTATTTTATGAAATTCCTTTTGTCTGTTTTCAGAAGATCCAACGCCACGAAATGATTCAATACGTCTTGATCCAGGCTCATTAGTGACATCTAGCGGCACCTTCTACGTAGCAGTTGGTTGCGCATGCGTCATGATTGTCGTGGTGATTGCAGTGACATCTGTTGTCTACGTGAAGAGTAAGAAAGCAAGGACACAAGAATCTCTGCAGTAAGTAACAATTCAGTACAATAATTTTTCCATTTAAAGAAAAACGTAAGTTCGTTGGTAAATAACTGATAAACAAACAGAAGTTTCACATATTCAAAAATTCTTTACCATGTATACTGTTATGATATTACACTGGGTAAGTTTAGCACCGCACACACGTCAGACATTGCAATTGTCACCGTATTTGCATCAGGCAGTTAATTGTATTAATTTGAAAGATCTTCAACTGTAAGTTATTCATACGCATGTTCAGAAAAGCGGTAAACTAGAGTGTTGAATGCTGCTACTACAACAGAACTTGTAAAAAGATTGAAAAATACGCAGGCTCACGTGTGCTTCAGCATTATATACTACTTTACCGGTTTTTAAAAACCTTGGTGTGTGTGTGTGCGTGCGTGCGTGCGTGTGTAGAGACAGTGCTAAAGAGACAGAGAGAAAACTGCGGTAATTAAAATGACTTTCTTTCCTTTGCGTACATAGGCTTATGTCTATTTTAACCATAACGTCATCATTAATAAAATAAACATATTTGATTCGTAATTTACAATAACGTCTGCCCCTTCAACCCTTTAAAGAGTACACTGAATCGTACTTAAGACTGAGTCCGTACCGCGTAGTAAACACTCTCCGTCTCAGTTATAAAAACCAGTCAGTTAATGCTGTATAGGGAAATAATCGCTGTTTGCTCTGAGATCCACACAAAACACATAAATACACTGTGTGGGCAGAACGTAGAATTATATTTAAAGACTCAGTTCATACCGCGCAGTAAACACTCTCCGTCTCAGTTATAAAAACCAGTGAGTTAATGCTGTATAGGGAAATAATCGCTGTTTGCTCTGAGATCCACACAAAACACATAAATACACTGTGTGGGCAGAACGTGGAATTATATTTAAAGCTCCAGTCCGTACCGCGCAGTAAACACTCTCCGTCTCGGTTATAAAAACCAGTGAGTTAATGCCGTATACGGAAAAATCGCTGTTTGTTCTGAGATCCACACAAAACACATAAACACACTGCGTGGGCAGAAAGTAGAATTATAGTTAAAGATTCAGCTCGTACCGCGCAGTAAACACACTCCGTCTCGGCTATAAAAACCAATCAGTTAATGCTGTATAGGGAAATAATCGCTGTTTGTTCTGAGATCCACACAAAACACATAAATACACTGTGTGGACAGAACGTAGCAATTTGTTAATGTTAAACCTGCTGCTACATAAAGTAACCACTGGACTTTAAAGTCTTAAATGACGGTTAAGTAAGGGACACAAGCAGAACGTTAAAGGACATTGTTTCAACAATCGATATCTGTTTTTTTTGCATCTAAATTAAAAAATTCATGGTTCGGGAATTTAAATCCAAAACCTTAAAATTACAAAAAATAATGTAATATGACATAAGTACGTGGATAAACGTGATTGCATTTTTTTCTTAAGTATGTGGCGCCCTGAAGTAACTTAGTTGAGTTTGCAAATTGAAGCCATAATGTGTGGCGCATCTCATCACATCAATTTGCAAGCCTCTCTGATCACAACTGCATATTGGAAATTCTCTTACCAACAGCTATTGAATTGCTACATGCCAAGACAGACCCAACTATGTGGAACTTCCCAAATCACTGTAACCCTCCACATTCCTTACACTGTATCACTTTAGCCACACAAACCCCTAAAGTTCCTTCCTCCCTTCCCCTCTTTTAAAAAAAAATTCAGACAATGAGTTTCATATTGCCTTCCTCAATAATCTGAGGAACAAACAGTTCACCCTATATAACCATCACGATTTAGCCATCGGTACTGCAGCAGAATGGCGTAAGTGCCTTGAAGAAGCGGGAGTGTGATGTTCGAATATTTGATACTTATTTATTTCTTCACGTAATGGCTTCTTTTAATACAAATGAAACACAGGTAACAAAGTATATCAAAGAATGTCAAAAGTTAGCTGATTTTTTTGGCACTATCTGGGCAAAGAGACAATAGAATTCTCAGGCTTAAATGGCACTTACAAGACCTAGCTTAAAAAGGGAGGACAATATTAAAATAGATCGTAGATAAATACTGTGTGAAATTTGGTTCGAGCTTCAGCTTGTTCAGTGGATCATTACGCACAGTGGTGAAATCGGTCATGAAATTTCTATTGTCATAAACCACAGGAAAATTCCCGACTCGATGAGCGACTATCAGCTTTTTAAGGAAAATTATACGTGCGCTATTTAAGTTATCTATATATACACATAACTAACTAACTCCATGAAGCAGACGCCTTTTTGAGACGCTAACAGTTGCTCAACTAGTCAAGAAACTCCTCGCATTTTATGGAACCCGAAGGTTCATTACCGCATTCACAAGAGCCCGCCAGCTGTCCCTATCCCGAACCAGCTCAATCCATCCCATGCCCTATTCCACTTCTTGAAGATCCATTTTAATATTATCCTCCCATCTACGCCTGGGTCTCCCAAGTGGTTGCCTTCCGAAGCTTTTTTGTCTGTTTGGAACATCATAATTTTTTACGGTGAGGAATTGTTAGCACTTCGCCCAACCCCCAAGCTGGAGGACCACCCCCTTGTCGGCTGTCCGCAAATGCTTATTCAATGTATTCGCAGCTACCCTCCATAACTGGAGGCCGTTCCTCCATCCGCAGCCCGAGGACGCGCCATGCCATAGTGACTGGGACCCACCTAACACATAACGGAAGTTTGAATATCAGGCTAATAAACACTGCGATATCCAGACCGTTCTCCTGATTTCCATCTATACGCGGCACGTGTAGCAATTGGCACACTTCAGACCCCCATGTAGTCACGAAGAATCCTTGACCTCGCCAGGAATCAAAGAAAGGCTCGTCCAGCCTGTAGCCTGGTCAAAATACCGTCTACATTATCCCTCTCCCGATGCAGTTGATAACTATTTCAAAAATTCTCCCAAAAATCCAAGTCATTGTTCACAGCTACTTTGCTTCGTTAGATATGGAGTACAGTTCGAAAAGTGGTTCAACAAGATATGTATGAGGGAAGTTTGGTATCAGTGTCGCACACGCTTGAAGACGTTTCGGTGTTAGTTGCTACAGGCAGGTACCTGACAAAGCTTCAGAACAGTAAACACAGAAATATTTCCCTTAGAGCACACGCACACACATACGCACACTTCCCAATTTGCATAAGAGTATTGCAACAGGACACCCGTACCGTCACTTCGTCAACCTGTACAGAACACTTAATTTTCAGTTCTGATATCACTGTGTCTGCACAGCTCTGTCCAATGTAGGAACACATACAGTCAACAAAAACATAGAAAGGCGAGGATAAAACGTGAGTATCCAAGTATACAGCCTGACCAAATGCCCGTCATGTGATGGGTCACCATAATATTCACGCTCTACTCCACCGAAGTACGCTGCTCAACTCTTTCTTCAGCCTCAGCTCGTAAATAGCAGAGAACACAGTCCGTATCAAAAATATTTTCTTCGCCCCCCAGCGCATACCTCACAGGAACAAACACGGTAACCCTAATAACCGAGGTGTGACTCAATCACTCACAGTAGGAGTAAAAATCGCCTAGTCACTCACACCAAGTATCTTATATAAAGTATATATATATATATATAAACAGAAAATCACAGCTCACTTCAAGTTGTTTGTTATACATTCAATTTGACAGACTAAGGAAAATCACTAAAACCTGACAAAAGACACTGTTAAAGTGACGATTATTGAAGCCAGACACGTGACAGTAGGAAGCAGCATAGAACTGAGAATGCAAGAAGACTGACAGGGCACTTAGTAACACATGGACCACTCTTCTTTACACACCTGTCTGGCGGATGTACTCTCCCTTCATACTTTACTACTTTCTTTGCAATATCTTCACGTTAGGGTCGTTATGTGTTATTGGTAAACGTATCAAGGGGATGAAGCGTGGGTGGGTGGGTGGGTGGGTACCTGGCTAGACAGTGATATTGAGGGTTGGACACATTCCGATCGCAGCCAAAAATGTTCAATTTCTTGGAAATATTCCCAACATTATGCAGGGTCAGGAAAGAAGGTAAGAAAGTGAAGAAAGGGAAGAAATAAAGGAAGAATGACATAAAAGAAGACAGCAAGGTTGCTTCTCAAGTGCTCGTACCTAACCACTGCCGTCCCTCCGCCATCACTTTACATTCGCCATTCATCTTCTCATTTTTTCTCTCGCTTTCCCCTGCGGCTGAACACTAAGCAGGGGTTGAATCCTCCATAATCGTCCCCATAAAGAATGCCACATACCTTTCCCTAAATAATATATCACACTCCAGCCAGCAAACCAACCCTTTTAACCCATTCATAAATTACAACCCCATCCAGCCGCAATGAAGCTTAACACTGTCAGCAAGAAACTGCCTTAAATATGAGTCGAACTATTGTCCCTCTGAGGGAATAAACTTTTTTGTATGGCTTAACAGCCCCTACTGGCCTCATTATCGAGGCTTCACGATCACACTCAGAAATAAAACACTCAGTAGGACTCCTCTGGACGAGTGATCAGCCCGACTAGGGACCTCTAACTGACAAAACTCACAAAAGACACACGTCCATGCCACCCCGGCGGGATTCGAACTCGCAATCCCTGAAATTAAGCGACCGCAGACCCACGCCTGAGACCGTGCGGCCATTGGGATCGGCCGAGAGAATAACCCAATATTTCACATATTCCCCAACGCATAAGCGTAACTGGGGGGGGGGGGCCGGGGGGCAGATGCACCCCCAACATTTTTTCCACCTATGTTACTGAAATGAATAAAGGCATATAAAAAACAGACAGAAAAAAAAAAGAAAATGAAAAACTTGCGTTTTATGGACCAATCTTCCCCCCTTTCAAATTTGATTCCTTTGTAAAATAAAGTTCCCAATACCCATGGTCAATTTTGACCCCCCCTCCCCACAATATTATTAGCCAAGTTACGCTTATGCCCCAGCGTAATGACGTAAAGTACAAGACGCCTTACAAGGCTGTGATGACAAAATTCACAAGCATCAAGCATCTGTAAGCTTTTGATGCAACGAGCTTTACATTGTGCAAAACTTTATTAGACGCCTAGCCATGAATGAGTGGACGCAGGTAAATTGGGTCTACGAAGCACTCTAAGAGCGTATGGACTGGACTCAATGGTCTGAATATACAGTCCAATGGCGGACTCCTGTGAAGATGATAATGAGTCTACGTGTTCCAAAGCAAAAATTTTTTATAGTCTTTCTCTCTTCTGGGTAGTTACGAGGCGTAGGTTGGTAGCGGACGACAGACTTTCTGCAAAAACCTATCGCTTCCATCTTCAAAGGTCTAATTGAGCCTTGAATTTAGGCCCGAGAGGTTGTCTCGAAACGTCGGTAACTAGCAATTAACTACGCCGTGTAACGTCCCAGAACAGCGAAGGTCTCATCTGCACAGCGGCGAAAGCCTGAAAATTGCAGGGGTCCTCTTTACAAACTAACTGAATATAAAACATTTTAACACGACCCTTCACCTTGGATGGTCAAAATTAGTTAACTGTTCTTATTCAAAATTTGTTACTTTTGTTACATAACTTATGGGGGAGAAGAGAGGTGCATACAGGGTTTTGGTGGGGAGATCTGAGGGAAGGCGACCACTTGGGAGACCCAGGCGTAGATGGGAGGATAATATTAAAATGGATCTTCGGGAAGTGGGACGGGTGGGCATGAACTGGATTGAGTTGGCTCAGTATAGGGAGAGGTGGCGGACTCTTGTGAATGCGGTAATGAACCTTCGGGTTCCATAAAATGCGGGGAATTTCTTGGCAAGCTGAGAAACTGTTAGCTTCTCAAGAAGGCCTACGTTTCATGAAGTTAGTCAGTCAGTCAGTCAGTCAGTCAGTCAGTCAGTCAGTCAGTTAGTTAGTTAGTTAGTTAGTTAGTTACGTGACTATGGACTGGACGATACAAGGTTCTTTATCTCGCCCTATGGTATCCCGTTTTATTTTACTTATCATTGCAATTCTGCAGAACGAACTTTTATCACCCTAACACATTTTATTTTCCTACACATTATAGAGCGACGTCATGTTTCGGCCCTCTGTGTTGGCCATCATCCGGTCACGTGGTACCATGCAACGTTCCAGTACCCTCTGTAGTTACCCGTTAACATCCGTCATATCAGACAGCGCTTTAATTGTTATTTCTACTTTCCTTGATATTCCGTTTTCAACTTCTTTCACTGTTCTCGCTTTCTCTCCATTTTTGTGCCTTTTATGTTCTTTCTTGTCTTGTTTCTTCGTGTGCCTTTCATTATATCTCATTTGCCTTATTTCTTCACCCTTCGGTTTGTTTATTTCTTTCCGTTAAATAAAAAGTGACAGGATAATTAAGAACGGCTCTAAAAATGTACAGAAGAAGCGGTTCTCAGCATATTTTAAAAATTACTACCATTTCTCTGAAGGAACTGAAAAAAACCAAGACTACATTACGTCGTATGGCAAAGAATTTAAACTGTGTTTCAGAGAATCGATGCAGTGATTGGCACCTTTGTATTGAGTTCTTTTAGAAAGCTAAACTACATTGTACAAATGGGAAACAAAATTTAAAAAACTGTCCCGCATCTAATGCGGGCAGTCCCATAATAAAGTTACTCGAACTCCACTTATTTGTGTCAGGGATTAAACTTACGGATAGACACAGGCGAAGACTACATAACGAGGAACTTTATGACCTGTACTCACCACCAAATATTATTCGGGTAATCAAATCGACGAGAATAAGATGGGAGGGGCATGTAGCCCGTATGGGGGAAAAGAGAGGTGCATACAGGATTTTGGTGAGGAGAACGGAGGGAAGGTGACCACTTGGGAGACCAAGGCGTCGATGAGAGGATAATATTAAAATGGATCTCCATGAAATGGGATGGGGGCATGGACTGGATTGAGCTGGCTCAGGATAGGGACAAGTGGCAGGCTCTTGTGAATGTGGTAATGAACCTCCGGGTTCCATAAACTGCGGGGAATTTCTTGACTATCTGAGAAACTGTTAGCTTCTCAAGAAGGCCTCTGCTCCATGGAGTTAGTTAATTATAGACGCAGGAGCCAATTTCATTTTTCATTTATTGTAAGCTAAGGAATGAATAAAATTTCTGGGCCTATGGCTTAAAATTTGACAATGACGATACATACTTTATCATAGGAGATAATCGGGGAAGTCCCTTAAACGAGTGGCTTTAAAGGTGTATAAATCTTCGCCTCTTCTAACGGCCTTCACAAGAGACAAACAGATAAAGAGCTTAGTGAGGGGCCAGGTACCATGCCGTAGCGGGCAGGGCGGGGCTGGGCTGGGCTGGGCATAACGTTACAACAGTTTTAAGGGCGGTCTTTACAAACGAACTAATAAATATTGGTCAGATGTGCTTATTTAACAGTTATCTTCATGAATTATTATTGTTGTAATCCTGGACTGTAGAATCAAATTTATACAGATTTAACTGCGTGGCTTTTTAAATCTAATTCTTTCATTGACAAACGAGTTCAGAGTGATTAAAGATGATCCTAATATTAATACTGTAAAATCCCACTGAACTACCAAGCGCATGTTTTCAAGATACACAGTTTTAGAAATCTTGTCATTCGACATTGATGGGAACCTCTTTGGTTTTTATTAGATCATTCTCAAAAATTATTGTTTACAGAAAAGGCTAACATTAAAAATTGACAGTGCTACCTCAAGCGGAGGCCAAGGGCAGCTAAGGGATTTCACATAATTCCTTTGGCCACCAATTGCGGCAGCACTGTCCTTTCAATGTTTTGTTTCTCATTTAAACGTGGTAGGAAGTTACTCTTTCTTACTTACAAGTTGAGTATGTTCCATTGATCTCCCGGAAGAAATTATGCAGCACCAAGCATCAGTCAGTATAATTCTTAATGTTTATTAAGACTAAGACGTTGTACCGTTTTGATTAAATATTTTACTAAATTCTAAAAGGGTTTGAAGATGGTGTATAATATTGTGTGGTGATAGGTTTATGGATTTTATCCATCGTCCGAAAAGTAAAATATTAAAAATATTAAAAAATTAAAATCACAACGTTTCGGAAGCTGGCTCTGCTTCCGTCCTCAGGTGTATGGAGGGAGACAAGAGAACACCTAATCTGTTGGGCCCCTTAGACAGATTAGATGTTCTTCTCTTTTCCCCCTCCATTCACCTGAGGACGGAAGCACAGTCAGCTTCCGAAACGTTGTGATTTTAACTTTTTAATATTTTTAATATTTTACTCTTCGGACGATGGATAAAGTCCATAAACCCACCACCACAGAAATATTTTACGGTTCTACGTGCGCATTATTCGCCTGGGTACAACACATAATAATAATAATAATAATAATAATAATAATAATAATAATAATAATAATAACTCCATGGACCAGAGGCCTTCTTGAGAAGCTAACAGTTTCTCGGCTAGTCAAGAAATTCCCCGCATTTTATGGAACCCGGAGGTTCGTTACCGCATTCACAAGAGCCCGCCACCTTTCCCTATCCTAAGCCAGTTCAGTCCAGTCCATGCCCTCATTCGATCCCAATAATAATAGTAGTAATAATAATAATAATAATAATAATAACTCCATGGAGCAGAGGCCTTCTTGAGAAGCTAACAGTTTCTCAGCTAGTCAAGAAATTCCCCGCATTTTATGGAACCCGGAGGTTCATTACCGCATTCACAAGAGCCCGCCACCTGTCCCTATCCTAAGCCAGCTCAATCCAGTCCATGCCCCCATTCCAATAATAATAATAATAATAATCTAAAAAAACTAATGTCTTAATTTTCATATTTTTGTCGTTCTGTTGGCACGTGCCATAGGAAAAGCGGTTACTCCTCGGCCTATTATTGCGAAGGCCCGTGTTTAATGCCAGGCCATGCTATGTGTCATTTGTTGTGGGCAAAGTGGCTCTGTGACACTTTTATTTTTTTCGATCATTTCGGGTTTTCCCATTCAGTCGTGAATTCACTACCAAAAACACAGTCTACAAGACGCACATCCTTCTGTTCCAGCACAACGTACACTACCGCTGCCTACGGTAGCAACCCCAACGTCTTCATTCGTCTGGATTCGGTTGGACGCGCCGGTAGCGTCGGAAGTGGCAGTTATGCAACAATAGCCAGCTTCCACAAGCTGCCACTGCCTCTATCAAGGACATCCTCACCATCACCGAGTCCCTACGCCACTACAAATATTGGTTCTGCCATTGGAAGTGCCACTTACATTACGTCGACCAATGGAAGTGGTCGTTACAGCCATCATATCTACTCCAAACCGGCTTCGACCTATTTGCCGTCTCGTGTGTCGTATTACGCGTCATCACAGCTGACACACCTGTCTCAGGTAACTGCTGCTTTAGTAAGTGTGGAAGAGGCCTAACCAATTATCGATGTAAATATACGTCCATCGGGTTTTGCTGCAGTATCTTGCCCTAATCTGTAAATAAAGTTTCTCAGGAGACACTAGTGGCGTTAACAGATATACATAAGTTTCCACTGAAAGACTATATGGGGCAACTTAACACGAAATGGTTGGTGTCGCACATTGTAGATGTACCTTCACAATGTATTAACATCAAGAACAAAGAAATATGTGAATTCGTAAGGAAGGGGTGGCGAACAGTGTGTGCTGCAAGCTGGGGTGTAATTTCAACTCTTGTATTCCTGGTTGAGAAAACACATCGAGGAGTAGGAGACAAAGAAGAGATTATGCATGCATAAAAATTACATAAATATAAACAGAAAATTTTAATAAAGCTCCACCAACGAGCAGGACACACAGCGAGTTAATGAAAACACTTTGCGATGAAGGCTGAACTGCAAGCCACACTGTGGCTTGATTGTGGCTCTCCGGTTGTCCCTCTTAATTAAACACCAACAAACTTGAAACCCACAATTCTGTAACACACACACACACACGCGCGCGCGCGCGCATACGCATGCACGCGTACACACATGCATAAATACACGCAAGCATGTGTGTAAGCATGCGTGTATATACATACGTATGTACGCATGCATGCACACACGCATACATACGTATACACTACATACTTATACACATACATGGATTCACACATGCCTGCATGCATGCATACATACATACGCACATACACACACACATACATACATACATACATACATACATACATACATACATACATACATACATACATACACACACACACACACATACATACATACATGCATACATACATACATACATACACACATACATACATACATACATACATACATACATACATACATACATACATACACACACACACACACACACACACACATACACACACACACACACACACACACACACACACGGACCGACAGTTTTTCAGACTGCTAAGACAGAAACGACTTTTTCTGTACCGAACAAAGAGTGTTACGCCCACCCAGTCCCTTAGCCATTTGGTAACATGAGAAAAGCGGCTGGAGCGTGAAACTACTCTTTTATGTCTATTTCTAGCCGAGCTTTAGAATACGTGCAGTCTTAACGGGATGCAATCAACGGTGAGTTCACGAACAGCCGGTGGCGGTAACACCTGCTGTACAGCGCGTTACTCTCGGTTGCATAACCACTTACTGTGTCTGTTCCCTAGAGGGGCAGTCAGCCAGTCACACGTTTGTTTTTTTAGGTATTCAGTAAGCATGTAAACCGTTCAGAGAGCTGATTTTTGGTTACTGAATCATTTACATGGTCATTCAGCCAATCTTTCCATCAGACAATCTATATTCTTCGTACTCAGTAAGAGAGTGGGATATAAACTAAGGCAAAACTATTGTAAAAAAGGGAAAGACTTGCACTTATAAAACATACGGAGTTTTCCAACCTATAATTTCTGTTAACACCTGATTATGGCTCTTACGGGCCGAAACTTGTAGCCTAAATACGCATTTAAAAACTAAGTGTTAGTTCTGTATAACCATCAGGAAGAAATATATCTTTTTAATTTTACGTACCAACAGAGATGTCTCGTGTTAAGAAAACGGTTTGTTCGTTGCTAAGTAAGCTAGGCCGAGGTCGAAGCAATGAAATTGCTGTCTTAAGACAGAAAGGTTTCCGGACTGCCCTTCTAGAAGTTGCTTCCTAAGACAAACACATAGCTACTGAGTTAACTATTTAGTGAGATATTTAACTTAGCCGATCCCAGTGGCCGCGCGGTCTAAGGCGTAGGTCTGCGGCCGAGCGCTTGCTGGGATCGTGGGTTCGAATCCCACCGGGGGCATGGATGTTTGTCTTGTACAGTGTTTGTGTTGTCAGGTAGAGGTCTCTGCGACGGGCCGATCCCTCGTCCAGAGGAGTCCTACCGACTGTGGTGTGTGTCTGAGTGTGATCAAATGAAATCACGAAAACCCTCGACACCTACTGTGAACAAGTAGCTAGAAGAGGGAAGAACTGAGAAAGAAAGAAAGAAAGAAAGAAAGAAAGAAAGAAAGAAAGAAAGAAAGAAAGAAAGGAAAGAAAGACAAGTCACACTCTAACAAGAAACTTTTATCCATTTACTAAGTCAGTGTACGAATCAGTTATTTACTGAGTTCCCCAGTCCGCTGTATTATAGGCAGTACCTTCTATCTTTGCTCTACATGCTCTGTACGTATAATGCGTATACCGATGCTCATTCCTTAATATGAGATGAAAGACTCGGCTACCGGATGAATAATGCAAGGGACTTTCATATGTGATAGATATCTCCTGTAGGAATGGATTTCGTGTGTCTTCTTCCACAGAGAGTAGATAGCGAGGGAATGGATGCATATGGCTTGAAGGGAGGTGGGGAGAGAGGGCGTTGTGTATGAGGGTGATTTAGATTGGAGAGAAAGATCAAAGCAAATTAGAATCTTGAAACGCCAGTCTCAGCTTCTCTCCCTCTCAATACATGGCAATTTGTGGAGTGCCCCACCCCAATTGACCCCATTCCACATCCCTACTGCCATGTACTTTTAATTCCTATTTCAGCCGATAGAGAATGCCACTTTTCATAGGGCGATCGCACGCACTGGTGGACAAGTACGGATAGCAGCGCTGTAATTATTGTTACAAATGCTTCCCTGCTGTTAGTCAGTTTTATATTGTATAGCATATGGTACTGTCGAAACTAAAGATGGAAAAACATTCTCAGTCATGGAAATTTTATCACATTTCTGAGAACTGACTGTCATATCTGCTTTCTTAGGCCAACAGAAGTAAACAACTTTAAAGCGTTAGAAAATAAAATGCTGACGAAAAATTTCTATTTTACACTTTAAAGGCGAAGTGTATCTGTTTTATATGAGGATTCAGTGCGTACCGCGCTGTAAACACTCTCCACTTCGGTTATAAAAACCAGTCTCTTAATGTTTTATAAGGCAAAAGTTGCTGTTTGTTCTGAGATCCGTACAAAACACGCAAACGCAATGTGGACACCACGTAGAATTTTTTAATGTTAAACCTGGTCGTATGTAAAGTTACCGCTAGGCTTTAAAAGGTGAATGGACTGGCCTGGGTAATAAAGAAAATTATGAGAAATATGTTTCCTAAATTTTACCCTTGCTTTCGTATTGCAAGGCTGTTTAAAATAAAGCAAAATTTGACGAAAAGTTTAGCATACATAATGCAAATAAGAATTAGTTGTGCATTAAGACAAAGCACAAAAGGATAGAAAAAAGAATAAAAAATATATTACAAATAGAAAAGAAATATTGGTCCATGTAGATTGATAGCTTAGACACAAGGAAATTTTTCTTACGACTCGGCAAACCTTGTGCCAGATTTCAGGGCAATGTATCAAATGTCGCCACATGTCTGAGCTTTTTTCAGATTCGAAGAAAAATGTGAAGAAAAACAGGAAGACAGGCACTTAGAATAATAATAATAATAATAATAATAATAATAATACAGGAAAAGAAATGTGGAAATGAATAATAAAGAGGAGCATAAGAAGAAGGAAGTGTGCGAGACGGAAGGAGGAAAAGGCGAAAGAAAATGAAAAGGTCGATAGGGAGACGTACACAGGCAATGTACGCATAACGTAACATTATGTTATGCGTACCGTCTCAGCCTTTCGCACACAGGCAGGCAATCTCTAAAACATTGCGTACCGGGGATTCACTACACAGCAAATCGCCTACGTCTCAACTGATCGTATTTGTATATCTTTTTAACGTGTATATGGATTGCTACTTCATTTTTGTGAAGTATTACTTTGATATGAATCCCTGACGATGATCTCATGAGGGATCGAAACATGTTGGATTGATTAACAAGACATCAAAACATGGAATACTCTAAAACAATATTTACAATATGTACACTTAATGAGCTAATACACCCAGCCCTACTTTTACAACCGTTTGTTTTACGCCTTTTTGCTTTAACGCCCCTTGACAATTTACACCATTTCTTAATTTGCGCTCCTTTATTTTCGGTTTAATGCCATTTGGCTGGTTAATTTTATTTATTTGATTCTTCTTCTTTTAGGAATATCAATTTTTTATTTCCACCTTTTATATATACACCAACTTTTTTAGAAACGCTCCTAAGACGTAAAACAAGGGCTGGGTATACCATCCGTGGTCTTATATATGTATCATTTATTTACTTAACAGGAATTGCAGAATACATTTCCTTCTCTATTCACAAGTGAAATTAATATTAAAGTCCTAAAATATATAACTTTTACTCGTGCATTATATATATGTAATGGTAAACAGAAGTATCTGTTTTGTAATCAAAGTGTGCGTTTGTCTGACACACACGCACGCGCGCACGGCCACAAAGTAACACATGTAATTACAGTCAAGAGCGTCTGCATAGCGTCTCACACTGCGTTAGCAGCGACAAAAGCATTTCGTTTCCCACGAAATGCGTTGCACGCCTACAGCCTACCAATACCCACACCAAAGTTCCCCATTCCCTTAATTCTCTAGGGAAATATCAGCCTAAACTCCAACATAGATGGAAACGAATAGACCCAGTAGATTGCAAAGCCTTCTGTGTGTCTAGAAAACAACCAAAATGCGTTTTAATCAAACTGCCACAAGCTGATTTCAACAAGGGTGTCTCACGATTGGCCATACTCACAGTAATGTTTGTCCCTGAATCTAAGCACCACAAGAAGAAGATAAATTCTAAACTGGGGGTACACGTCTATGTATTCTTAACCTCGATACTAGATGGGAAGAGTAGTCAGCTACAGGCTACGGCCGCTTTACCCCTGTCAAAAGAGCTAAGGATCTTGACAGTTTCTTTGTACTGTTGGCTACCAGCGTCCAGAATACACGGCATCATGTCCCGAAAGAACGCAGCCCTAACTTGCAATTTGTGTGTACCAAATGTCATCAGGAATCTTGTATTAATTAAAGAAAAATTTCATTTATTTACATCCATGCCCAAAACCGTACATAGAAACATCTAATATACGTGTCATAACTGTTACAAGTGAATTTCTGTTCCTAGCAGAACAGGGGTTAAACTGTAAAAACTGTGGGAATTATAGAATTTTAAATTCATATCTGATTAAATTCTTTGCCCCTATACAATATTCGTAGTAGGGATTTTCGGTCAGCAATAAATCATCAAAGAAATAGGTGACTTAATATTTATATCGGAATGCCTCTTCGTATCAGACCATCAGGAAAACTGCAAAAACTATAAAAATTACAGAATTTGGATTTCATACCTGATTAACATCGGAGGCCGCGATGGCGCAGTTGGTTGAGGCACTGCGCTACAAACCGGAAGGTCGCGGGTTCGATTCCCGATGGTGTCATTGGAATTTTTCATTGACATAATCCTTTCGGTCGCACTATGGCCCTGGGGTCGACTCAGCTTCTAACATAAATGAGTACCAGGAATATTTCCTGGGGTGTAAACGCGGCCGGTGCGTAGGGCTGACAACTTTACCACCTTCGTGTGCCGACTGTCTAGAAATCTGGGAGTCTCAGCCTCCTGGAAACTTAAGGGCCAGTACAGGCCTCTAATGTGATAGCGTTACCTTTTTTACCTGATTAATATCATTGCCCCTATACATTATCTGTGGTACACATTTTCATCCAGGAATATATCAGTAAAGGAACAGATTAATTATTGTCATAAAATGCATAACTTTCTATCTTCGCCCGCACATTTGTTGTAAGAGATAGCATTCACTAAAAATTACATTTCTAAAATATATTAACCATTTAAATCCCAGTGGTCACTATATGTACCACAATGTTTACCATACAAAAACTTACATAATGTCCACAGATTGATTTTTGTCTTTTGCATGACTCTCAGAACAAAAACGATGTTTGCTCTACACAGAAATATTACACTGTTCTTTATAATCCAGAAAGAATGTGTTCACTGCTAGGTACGAAATGAATGTATAAATATAATTCAGGTTAGTTTTTGTCCTTAAAGACTTAAGTAGCCAGAGGACGAAAATATTAAATTTGTTATTATTGTTATTATTATATATTATATATTATTATTATATTATTATATTAACATTTCTCTAATACATCTTGTACACAATTTTGATCATTTTAAGGAAGAACTTTGCATATTAAACAATACAACATTATATATTTCAATAAGAAAATATTAATCTTTTTAAGAATTAGGTAAGGAATGTGTTTAAGAAGTAACAATGAATCCAGCACATTGTTACTGTGACAATCGACAGACATGTCAATCAAATCCAGATATTATACATATTTATCTTTAAATGTTTATCATGGAAGTGATCCATTTTGACATTCACTGTAATACATTTATATATTAAATGGAATGGTTCTTTATACATTACGGACAACACAACAACAAGAGTGATGGAGTTTTGTTTTGAAGCGTGCTGTACGTTTTACTCTATTCGCAGTAGTCATTGATTTTCAATTGTGTACTTAGAGAACACGGAACGCTGTGTCCATAGATCATACACCACACAGCTATTCCATATCTGATCCGTAATGTCAACAAACATGGCCAAACATTTTGAATTAAAACAATTTGAAATGGGGGGAAATTTCGAAAGAATAGCTACTAAGCCTTCCGAGCTACAGTTTTTATTCAGAGTTATTTTCTGTTAATACATTCCCATGAAACGTAAAATTTTTTATGGTTGAAAGACCACGAGTTGTTAGCAGTAACTATCCAGAGAGGTGGGACGCATTTTTTCCTGCTCTTCCTAAACACCAAATAGGTCTCAAATCGGTATGTATTGCGCCTCGAAGTTAGTTTTTTATGCGTAAAATATAATCCCATAAGAAAGCACTAATTTGTGAAAAACACTTATATTTATGATAGCGAAATATGGACACTGATTCGACTAATCATAAGGACATAAAACAGGATTCGGTTTAGAAGGATAAAAGTCCTTCAGCTGGCCAAAAAATTCACGAAATTTCACGAAAATTAAAACTAAGCCCGACATCGATGTTATTCTAACCCACACGAATAAGGGACCCAGTTTGACATCCATATAAGGAAATACAAAGCTGTCCCTGTGACTGGTTTCGAACCACATCATGAAGGTATATGAAAAAATGGCGGTAGAGCTCCACGTATTCTTATCTCGGCTCTAGATGGGAGTGACAGGTCAGCTGAACGTTCTGGCCGTTTTACCTCCGTATAAATAGCTTGTAGTAACCACTGGAGACTGGAGAGGTTCCAGGGCCGGTCTGAAAGCTCTGGAGAGAAAACAAACCCCATAACCCTACCTAGAATTGAACGACGCGTACTCGGTCGCCGAACGCATAGCCTAATCACTATGCCAACTGAGCTACCGCCTTTCCAGTTTCTCTTCACAAAAAAGTAGCCAGTTTTGATATGCGGAGTCAAAATTGTGCAGTATATTTTGTGGCTACCGAAATTATATTTTACCCTGAAGAAGCAGGCAGTATGTTTTGCCTGTATGTGGATACCTCACTACCAAACTTCACGGTTTCATAGCACATAAGGCCTCACTATTAGGCTTCGGAGTTCAAATTTCAAATCCTCTTTAACAAAACTCATTACAATCGAATTACATCACATGAGGTACAACTCCACTTATTCCTATCCTCGGCACTAGACAAAGGTGAGTATTCGGCTTCACGTTTCGGCAGCTTTATCCCCGGTATCAATGAATATGGGGAACGGAATGTGAAGAACAGAGAATTTCTGGCCCGCGTCTGTGATCGAACTCCAGAGCTTCCAGACCGTATCCCAGTCATCATAGCGACTGACATGTTCCTCTTCATCTGATTGCATAAATGCAGATACAGGAGCCTAGCTGATACCAATACGTTCAGCCACGCATTTGTATCTCTCAGTATTGTTTGAAAACCCCTTGCTCTGGGATTGAGGTAAATATATTCATATCAGAGGATTTTTATCTACAGCTGCTGGATAGAATCCAATCCGTTTTTGTCTTTTTGTCTCTAATGCAAAGCAAATTCCTATACACAGATTTGAAACCTTTCAATTTTGTACAAAACAATGACTAAATTCTCTTGGGGTTGTGAATGGAAATGTGTGCGGTGGCAAAGCACAAGATAAAGAGGCTACCTCGGAGGCTGTCGTTGGAGGTTTGGGGGAGGGGGGGCGGGGTGGGGGAAATCAGGCGTTCTTATGTTCCTAAATCCCATACTTCTTGTGTCGCTGACGACCCCGCAAATGGGTTTTTATTACTGGCGCTATCTCCATCCAACCCGTCACGAAGCAAAGTTCTACTGTCCTGTACAATCACACTATCTCCATCCAACACGTCACGAAGCAAAGTTCTACTGTCCTGTACAATCACACTATCTCCATCCAACACGTCACGAAGCAAAGTTCTACTGTCCTGTACAATCACACTAACTCCATCGAACCCGTCACGAAGCAAAGTTCTGCTCTCCTGTACAATCACACTATTTCCACCCAACCCGTCACAAAGCAGTATTTTACTCTCCTGTACAATCACACTATCTTCGCCCAGCACGTCACAAAGCAACGTTCTGCTGTTCCGTACAGTCACGCCTTTTAGTGTAGAGATTAATAATGAGTGGAACCATACATCAACTTTGCTATACGCCTTCATTATAGGGGAATCCTAAAGACCACAGTCATTTCTTATTACAACCATAATCTGTATAGCGACTAAGCTAGGGACTGAAAGTACGCGGTTCGAATTTCAGTAGGGACAAGAGACATTTCTCCAAAACCTTCAGACAGGCTCTGGATCCCACCCAGCCTCCTATTCAATGGGTACCAGGGTTCTTTCCTGGTGGTAAATCTGCCGGAGTCTGAAGTTAACCACCACTGCCATCTATTGTGGAGGTCCAGAACGACTGGAGCTATACCTCTACTCCTTCCTTACACCTTCATTGTGTGGAAAGCGAAATTTACATTCTTTAACATTTTCTTACAAATTGTGTGAAAAAATCTTTTATTTTCCACTTTTTCATTTCGACATACGAACTCTGAAAAGTGGTATTACCTATACTGAAGTTACTAGCTTAATGAAACTTCTTGGTCGCTAAAGTGTTGGCATGCCTGCCTTTGAGGGACTCGTCTGAAGGCACAGTAATTTCCAGTCGGAAACTTTTGTTTTTCGAGCTGAGTTAAATCAGAGATGTACGTGAAGTAGAATGGATATTGAAACTGCAGTTTGGAGTTTCGTAGCCTGGTTACTTTGATGTAAAGGTTTCCAACTACACTTGACTGGTCGACATGATAATGAAACACTTTGAATTGAAGTATTATCAAAGACGACGGAAATGAGGGAAGACAAAGCGAAGAAAACTGGTAAAGATGAGATTGATGGCTGAAACATGGGAGAGGAAGAGGGAGAGGGAGGGGGAAGAAAGTGATGGATCCAGACACAAAGCAACAAGGTGTACAAAAATCATTTTTCCTTTCTAAATAAAATGATCTTTTTTGTGTCGAATTCTCTTAATTATTTTATATTGCAACACGGAGTCAGTTCCAGCAGCGCTAATTATTGAGTGCATCAAATCATAAAGATTTCTTGGCCTTATTCAGTCCGTCTGAATGAATGCAATTGTAGCAAGTGCCACGATCACTTGCAACTATGAAACTGTCGAGGAATCCTTTGTTACGAATTTATACTACTTTATCAGACGCTATGTCAACTCAGTAACACACTTAACTAATTACAAAACAAAGTCCTGCTTGGGAATCTAACAATCCCTCAATTGGTAAATAAATGTTCTTCTTGTTAGACCTACGTATACTGAAACATCATGGACACTTAATAACAGACAGCCACTTCTTCATGTAACGAGCCACGTGAATTTAGGCCACATCAGTCAAGTCACATCCGAATTTATTTAATAAATTCATATTATCCTTCCATATAAACATTTATCTCCAAAGTAGTATCTTGCCTTCAGACATAATACTACGTGTATCTTATACGCTTCTCATAGACCCATGCGTGCTAATTGCCCCTCCAATTTTTTGCTCCATTTTATATTTTGTATGTGAAAGACACATATTATGAAGCTCATATTACGCAGTTTTATTCAGACATTTGGCAAGTCATCTGCATTGAGGTTACATTGAGTGATCTATTATTTCCGTCCTGCTATTCCCATGTATTCTCCCACACCCACACATAGAACTTTCTTTGGGGGAGGGGGTTAGCCTGAGGCTATATATAATTTATGTATGATTTTAAAAATAATGTTACGAAAATTATGTAAAAATCTCCTAGCCGACTTCTAGTTAGATTACGGGTAAAAGGTAAAGCAGTCCCATTACAGGCCTGGACAGGCCCAGAGGGTTCCAGGAGGTTGAGGATCCCAGATTTCTAGACAATCGGCACATAAAGGTGGTAAGGTTGTCAGCCCCACGCACCGGCCGCGTTTACCCTCCAGGAAATATCCCTGGAACTCATTTCTGTTAGAGGCTGAGTCGACCCCAGGGCCATAGTGCGACCGACAGGATTATGCCAATGAAAAAATCCACTTACACCATCGAGAATCGAACCCGCGACCTGCCGGTTTGTAGCGCAGTGCCTCAACCAACTGCGCCACCGCGGCCCCTAGATAACGGGGAAAATTAAAACTAACTGAAAATAAATAATCCATTTATTCCTAAGTTTTTATTATATTTTTCAGTATTCCAATATACTAGCCATCAGCTGATTTGGGTGGCTGATTTGAGCTGAAGCATAAATCACCTAAAACCTTTGATATTGTGTCTAAAATTTGGTACTTCTTAAATTTCTCTTTGGGGGAGGGGGGCTGAAAACCGGCATCGTCAACACCGTACCTTCGGTGCGCCACTGTACTCACCTAACTACTCTGTCTGCAAGCTGCCTCAATGTACAATCTTCCTTCAGGGTGCAAAATTATATTTCACACCTGTACAAACAGGTACAACCACACAATCAACCAACCGAACCTACGAGATAACTTTATACAAATACCAAAATTATGCATTTAGATATTCCAAGGTGTTTCGGCCTATCGGGCATCTTCAGCCATACCATTAAGTATTATAAGAAGAACATCATACAGGCTGCAGACAGTATGACAGCTATGTAAAGAAGATACTAAAATTGGCAGTAGTGGATGGGCATGTTTAAGATCTACTCAAAATAAAAATGGACACTACATACATATGTGTGTGTGTGTGTGTGTGTGTCT
>BLKM01000575.1:381340-423539 GCA_013340265.1 Coptotermes formosanus | reverse complement strand
TGTCTGTGTGTCTGTGTGTGTGTCTGTGTGTGTGTGTCTGTGTGTGTGTCTGTGTGTGTGTCTGTGTGTGTGTCTGTGTGTGTGTGTGTCTGTGTGTGTGTCTGTGTGTGTGTCTGTGTGTGTGTGTCTGTCTGTGTGTGTGTCTGCCTGTGTGTGTGTGTGTCTGTCTGTGTGTGTGTGTCTGTCTGTGTGTGTGCGTGTCTGTGTGTCTGTGTGTGTGTCTGTGTGTGTGTGTCTGTGTGTGTGTGTCTGTGTGTGTGTCTGTGTGTGTGTGTCTGTGTGTGTGTGTGTGTGTGTGTGTTACACATTGACTCTGTTCGTAGGTATATCAACACAAAAATATAATGAAAATAATAATTCAAGTGGGGCACGCGGTGGCGCAGTTGATTGAGGCACTGCGCTACAAACCGGAAGGTCGCGGGTTCGATTCCCGATTTTTCATTCACTATGGCTCTGGGATCTACTCATCCTCTACCAGAAATGGGTACCAGGAATATTTCCTGGGGGTAAAGGCGGCCGGTGCGTAGGGCTGACAGCCTTATCACCTTCATGTGCCGATTGCCTAGAAATCTGGGAGCCTCAACCTCCTGGAACCATAGGGGCCTGTCCAGGCCTGTAACGGTACTTAAAATAAAATAATTCATATCTCCACACTTACAAATTTAAATCAACGACGTCTGTAGTAAAATAATTTTATGTAAATATACTTGTTTACTATTTTATTGCTTGTGATCAGACCGGGAAGTTTCACATATTCTATTTTATATACCTCCTTCACTTACTACGTATTTCGCTTATCGCCTGCAGGATATATATCGCTCTTGGGGATTTTCTCGTAGTATTATTGGTATCCCTGAAGATGGTCATAGGCCGAAACATGTAGGAGTGTTTAAATAAATAATTCTGGTGTTCGTATGAACAGTAGTTTGTTGGTTGATATTGTTTGATTTAATTAGAGTTCACCGTAAAAGTGTATCACAAAAAATTTCAAATTTTACTCTTCTACATTTCAGCAATAAATACAAATTAAGAAAACTTGCTGAGAACCCTGCATGTCCGATTGGCTCAGCACGAAGGCCAGTAATACCAACACAGAACAAGGGACTGACTACGAAATCGCCTACAGTTTAACTGATCTTTTTTTTGCATTTTATATTTTATATTAAAAAAATATGTACATATATTTTTAATTTTTTTGTGCAGTCTTATTTTTATGCGAATCCCTGACGATGATCCCATGACGGCTCGAAACATATTGGATTGGCTTACAAATATTGTAATCTACAACATCTAAAAATAATAACAATGCATTTTGTTGAGCTGAGTATTGTGCGATTTGGTTAGCGACATCGCACGGTATGAACAGTATAAAATATAACGTAATATTTGAGTATAAAATCATGCAAAATATTCGAAAGTAATCTGTGGGACACCCTGTATGGTACAGACAGAAGAGCAAACAGAGATATAGATACTCCACTTGGGATTAAGCCTCCTTATCCACGCTTCGCTACACATTCAATTTACCAGAGAACTCGGCTCGTCTCCGTTGCTGGGGAAACATTAGCAGCCCATACCGGGCTTCCATTGCTGCCAACATTGCTTCCCTAAACACTTGTTACACGATGATATGTCCCCTACCATGGGAACCTCGCAAAAATATAAAATGAATTTATATGCGCTGAGACAGTAGGTAATCGAAGATCTGAGAGAAATATTTTGATTAATAAAGACGACGGAAGAGGAAGATGGAGAAAATTATATAAACAGGAACGTAATAATATGTATCCTTCAATAATGTTTTAAGAATTTTAAGTCGAGGTGAGAGGGATGTGACATTGGAAGAGAAAATATTTTCCTTGCCTGTGGCACAACAGCCCAAATCGGGCCCAGGCCGCCTCCTTATGGAGGTTTCTAGATCACACTCAGACACACACCACAGTCGGTAGGACTCCTCTGGACAAGGGATCGGCCCGTCGCAGAGACCTCTGTGACTTAATGTTTCGTAGTCCGTACCTCTTATACCTACTCACAGTAAGTGTCGAGGTTATTTCTTTTCACTTGATCACACTCAGACACACACCACAATCGGTAGGACTCCTCTGGACAAGGGATCGGCCCGTCGCAGAGACCTCTACCTGACAACACACAAACACTGCACAACAGACAGACACCCATGCCCCCGGTGGGATTCGAACCTACGGTCCCAACAAGCGCTCGGCCGCAGACCTACGCCTTAGACCGCGCGGCCACTGGGATTGGCCGGAATAGAAAATCACTGATGTAAAATTTCGGTTGGACAAAGCCATTTGGCTTAACTGTTGAAATAAATCTTAGTTTTGGTTTGGATTCTTCGTTTGGCTCAGAATTCGGTTCAGTACGCGCAGGTGGTATTTGCTAAACGCGTTAATGAACCATCATTTTCAACAAAAGTGGGGAATTTGTCAACTGTCTAAGTAGCTGTACACTCTTTAAATAAAGACATTAGGCACATAGACTAAAGTCTTCTAAGATGTGACGCTGTGTCTGTGGTTCAGTAGTTACCGACGTTTCAGGCTCAAACCGTCCTAGAAAACTCCTCCTCTTCAGCGTGATCCCACAGATGGAGGCACTGTGTTCCTTAAAAACGTCTGTAACCAATCACCCAACTTGAGGCACTGAGCTGCAACCCGGAAGGTTGCGGGTTCGATTCCCGATGACGTCATTGGAATTTTTCATTGACATAATCCTTCCGGCCGCACTATGGCCCCGGGGTCGACTCAGCCTCTAACAGAAATGAGTAACAGGAATATTTCCTGGGGGTAAAGAAGGCCGGTGCGTAGTTCTGACAACCTTACCACCTTCATGTGCCGATTGTCTTGAAATCTGGGAGCCTCAACTTTCTGGAACCCTCAGGGTCTGTCCAGGCCTGTAATGGGACTGCTTTACCTTATCAATCACCCAACAAAACAGCGTGGCATCTCCGAAGACTTGGACCTTCAGCAGCGCTGCTGTGATAACCTAAGACTTTGCATGCAGCATGTACTTGTCAGTCAGTCAGTCATTCAGTCAGTCGGTGAGTCGGTCAGCTTTGAGAAGCGGCGATGAACTCAAACACGGCCAGCTGTCAGAAAAGTGGACGAAAATATTTCTTGTCCAAAACCACCGATGTGACAAGATCACTTTTACTCAGACTCCGAACTATCTGACTGACTGACTGACTGACTGACTGACTGCCTGCCTGACTGACTGACTGACTCACTCACTCACTCACTCACTCACCAACTAACTAACTAACTAACTAACTAACTTCACAGCAGATTGCTTATTTACAAGCTAACAGTTCCCCACTTAGTCAACAAACTTCACGCATTCTATGGAACTCGAAGTTGCATTACCTTGCTCGCAACAGGCAGCCACTTGATCCTGTCGTGAGCCAGATCAGTCCACAACCTTCCGCCATATTTTTTAAGATTTGTTTTAATATCATCATCCCGTCTAAGCCTGTCTTCCCAGCTCTCTCGTTCAGCTTTCCCCCATCAAAACCATGTGTGTATTTCTCTTCTCCCCCAGTACGTGCCACATGCTTCGTCCGTCTCATCCTCCTTGGTTTGACCATCCTAATAAATACTCCATAAGCAATACAAATCATCAAGCTCCTCTTCACGTAATTTTTCCAATTCTCCAGTTACTTCCTTCCTCATAGGCCCAAATATCTTTCTCAGCCTCCAATCCAGTTATTATGCAATGCTCTTTGCCCAAGAATAAAGGCCCGGAGCGTGCAACAAATCATTCCTCTCCGACTATTGCAGAATTTAAGAATGTCAGGAGCAATACCTCCATTCCATCACATGCTTTCATGGGGTGATAACTAATTATCATCCATCAGAAAGTTTCATGTCAAAAAAGATTTTCGAGACGCTGTTTAAAGCACACAAATTTATCCTAATTAGACAGCCACTGCTTCTAATTCCGGGTACGTGAAAATGAAACTGCCAGGCTTTCAAGCGTGCAGGTGGCCAAGTGATGATGCTTGATCTATCGTGGGGGAAAGCACACAAGAGGCAATTACAGAGTTTCAACAAACATAGAGGTAACAGGATAAGCACATTATGTTAGTCAGGCAAACATCTGGACCCTGCAAATGACCCTTGTGACCTGCAATCATGACTAAAAGCACAGGTAAACCTCAGCCTGTCTGGTTGACAGAAAACACGTTACAAATCTACAGAGTATGAAGTTCCCTGGTATATGACGAGCTAAAAACGAAGAAATATACGCCTACATTTTGTGTAAATATAAATGTATTCTGTATCAAAAATTCCCGCAAGGCAAGCAAACACGGTAAAAGGAAGAAGAAAGAATAGTTATTCTAAAAAAAAACAAAAAACAGCATCGTGAAACACTTGAATAAAGAAGTGTCGTAAACAAAGACAAAGAGAATAATCAACGAAGGGTGAAGCTGGAGGGCGGATATATATGTTTTTATAGACGATGTCGTCCTCTCGAGGGAAGAGGTCATAAAAATGCAAGCCAAAGTAGCATTAAGGTTTACAAGTATATTGCTTGGTGCCATAAAATCATCTTTACGTGCTGGAAAAAGGGGAGGAAATGATTGGAGTGAATGTAGCAGCAAACATCTCTTTTATGGTGTCAAGAGAAATATTGCAAATGTATATTACCTACTTTTCGACAAAAAGAAAATTTTGTGAGAAATATAAGGAAAAAATAATAATCAACATCAAATATTTTTTAAATTATAGTCTGCAAGAATCATATTAAAATCGGCAAAACGTCACGATCTTTAGAGACGGGGCTGAGACTAACTGCACTCCTTTCTCTAGTACCGAAGTTAAGAGTGAGTGGAGCCAAATTTCCACTCCTCCCTATGTTTTTATGGTGTTGCATAATTAAGCACAGGGACGAATTTACATTCACTGATGTTGATATTAAGACAAAGTTATAATAGAATTCAAAATTAGTATTTTTCGATAAGGCCTTTTTGCCTTCGATTCGCTATTGTGACTACAGGATTTATCAAAGTACCGTACACGTATGTGGTAACCAAAACTTACTGTCTCTTTGTTATCTTGCTAAAACTCAAGCAGTAAACTATTTCTGAAAATCAGGATTTTTGGAAACATAACAGGCGCAGTACGGAATCTTTGAATATGTACTTTTCTGTAACCCTTAAAAGCCCCCTGGTTACTGTATGTACCACCAGGTTTAACATTCACAAATTCTACGTTCTGCCCACACAGTGTATTTATGTGTTTTGTGTGGATCTCAGAACAAACAGCGATTATTTCCCTATACAGCATTAACTGACTAGTTTTTAGAACCAAGACGGAGTGTGTTTGCTGCGCGGTACGGACTGGGTCTTTAAATATAATTCTACGTTCTGCCCACACAGTGTATTTATGTGTTTTGTGTGGATCTCAGAAAAAACAGCAATTATTTCCCTATACAGCATTAACTGCCTGGTTTTTATAACCAAGACTGAGTGTGTTTACTGCGCGGTACGGACTGGGTCTTTAAATATAATTCTACGTTCAACCTACACAGTGTATTTATGTGTTTTGTGTGGATCTCAGAACAAACAGCGATTATTTCCCTATACAGCATTAACTGACTGGTTTTTATAACCAAGATGGAGTGTGCTTACTGCGCGGTACGATTTGAAACTATATATAATTCAGTTTGGTTTTCGTCTTGAAAGGGTTAATATCGGCCGTTCAATCATTTTACCAAATAGAGATAGTCAAGAAGTTACCGCCTTTCAGAGTACCCAAAGGTTCATCACCATGTTCACAAAAGTCATATATACAGCCAGACTAATTCAACCCACATCATCACACAGAAATTTCTCTAAGATCTATTTTAATATACTACTCTCCCTTCTACACCTACGTCTCACAAGTGGCTTTTTCCATTCAAATTTTTTAACCAAAATTCTATACATATTTCGAAATTCTCCTATTCATCAACAAGTCCGAACCCTCTCCATTTAAATTTACGACAGACTTCATCTTTCAAACGGGAGACCGAAGGAACAAGGGTGGATCATACCCCAGAGCGAAGATGTATAAGTTTCAGCATTGCGGTGTGGAGATGAGAACACGTCTTTGTCTTTGAAGTTACATGCCCCCTTCTGTTAATGGGCTAGACCACTAAGATGGCCACTCTACACAAGCACGAAATTTGTAGCCGCTAAGTTGAGGTAACATAAAGTAACTACGGTGATTCAGTTACTCAAGGTGAAATGTTTTTGAAAAATTATTTAGTGATATTACTTACTAAGGGCTACAACAGAACAGAGTTCGTATTCCGTCATTCCCCTTCGTACCACTTAAAAAAAAATTTTTTAACAAATTTAAATGCACAAGAAACAAGATAATTTATTTCCACAAATTCCCTCAGGAGCGAAGGCGAAATTAAAAGTAATGCTATCGTAATGGAAGCTGGGATAGCTCAGTCAGTATACTAAGCCATAGGATGCACGTTCGAGGAAACTTCTTTCGATTCCCCCCAGGAGAAGTACGTTTCTCTAGTCTCCACAGCTTCCAGCCACGCTCTGACAGACACACAGCCTACTATACAATGAATACAGGGGCTGTTTCCCCGGTATTAAAGAGGTCACAATGTGAAGCTGTCTACACACCTCAGCCTAGTGCCGAGATTAAAAATCAATGGTTGTGTACCTCCACGCCCCCCGTAATTTCATGGCGTGTAAAGGGACAATTTCACTTTATTACTTCATTCATATTATAACGGACCTTTAGCAACAAACCTTGCAACATCGGAGAGAATCTGTCACGAGTATAGGTTTTTCACATTGCACCATTTATCATAAATTTTCCTGCTGAAAAGACAAGCAACTATATCAACCAAATACGTATTATATAATAAAAATAACTGATGCCCAGTGTTTTATAGGATCTTAGTGTGATCGTGATTGCTATCTGCAAAAGGTAGGGAAAGACTGTCAGCAAGTAAATGAGAAATAGTAAGGTTAGATACCGGAATAATTTCATGTAAACCATGTGAAAGTCAAAAACGTACAGCAGCAAAAACGAGAAAAAGTGTAACATCTGGAAGACAAAATTAAAGAACTTGAAAGAAAAGTACGAACAAATATATGACATATTCGTACAGAGACAATTTAAGACCGGTTACCAACCTACACTGAACATGGGACTGAGTGAGAATAATTATGTACGTTTATTTGTAGGTTTTAACAGTATTTAGAATAGCTACGAAAAATGCTTCCATCAGTTATCAAATGCATGTTTTGCTTGACGACGTCATTCAGACTCGAGGCACGGAGAAAACAACACAGTTTTTGAGGGATTGAATTTGATAAGCAACAGCTGGAAAGTTATTGAAAAATTACGGCAAAACTGATGCAAACAAGAAGATAAACATTGCAAGATTGACAAATATGTCGTTCTGCTGGAATAATAAATATTTCCCAGAGCAGTCCAAGGACTGTAATTATACGTATTAACCTTTTAAAGCCTAGCGGTAACTTTACGTACCACCAGGTTTAACATTAAAAAATTCTACGTGGTGCCCACATTGCGTTTATGTGTTTTGTACGGATCTCAGAACAAACAGCGACTTTTGTCTTATAAAACATGAAGAGATTGGTTTTTATAACCGAAGTGGAGTGTTTACAGCGCGGTACGGACTGAGTTCTTATATAAAGCAGATACGCTTCTTCTTTAAAGGGTTAATAAAAGGGACAATAAATCGGGGCGTTGTAACGGCTGAGTAATATCACTTCTGCCAACGTTACAAAATGACGTTTAACGGTTGCAAAGACGAATAAAATTGCAGACAACATTCTACCCCTATATCTCCTCCCTATCATTCTACTTTTTTCCCCTTCCTCTCTTTCTCCTTCACCTTGCTCTTCCACTACTTCATTTTCTTTCTCCGCTGCTATCTGACTACTCTACTTCTACACACACAGACGTGGCCTTGAGCAGCAGCACCTCTATCATCTGACAGGCGCGCCCTTCGATAGACTGGCATACCGAGTGTCCGGAGATTTCCGTGATTTTACTCAATCTCTCCACGCTAATGCCGACGTAGTACTTCAAATTAAACCTTGGCCGTTTCTTTCCACATCCTTTCGCATTCTCTGTTTACTATAGTCCAATAATTTGACGTTTATACTTTGTGTTATTGACAGCGTAGTTAAATAAACTACTAATCAATAAATCCCTACACCCTATACTTCACGCAATGTCTATTCTCTTCTTTGTCTTTCTTATGCTCCAATATTCCTGTCCTTCTCTTACTATTTCTCCTCTCCTTCTCCTTATTTAAGAGTCATCATGTGCTCCATTAACCCTGTAAAGACGAAGCGTATCTGTTTTATATAAGGACTCAGTGCGTACCGCGCTGTAAACACTCTCCACTTCGGTTATAAAAACCAATCTCTTAATGTTTTATAAGGCAAAAGTTGCTGTTTGTTCTGAGATCCGTACAAAACACATAAACGCAATGTGGGCACCACGTAGAATTTTTTAATGTTAACCTTTTAAAGCCTAGCGGCAACTTTACGTACCACCAGGTTTAACATTAAAAAATTCTACGTGGTGCCCACATTGCGTTTGTGTGTTTTGTACGGATCTCAGAACAAACAGCAACTTTTGCCTTATAAAACATTAAGAGACTGGTTTTCATAACCGAAGTGGAGAGTGTTTACAGCGCGGTACGCACTGAGTCCTTATATAAAACAGATACGCTTCGTCTTTAAAGGGTTAGACCTGTTTGTATGTAAAGTTACCGCTACGCTTTAAAAGGTTAATTGTTACGCTTTCAGAATCCTCGAGTAGTTTGTACGTTCCACGCATGCGCGAAACTGTGGGACAGGCTACGATAGTGGCGGTGTTAATTTCAGATCCTCTAACTAATAGTTGTTTTCTCCAACACCAGGTAACGCTGCACGACCCACGTCTGCAGGATCCAGCAAGTCGTCTCCGCGATCTAGCGACACCACGGAGAACTATCACACCTCATAACCTCCTACACGAAGGAACGTTCGGCAGGGTTTATAGAGGTGAATACACAGACGAAGACACAGGAACAAAAATTGACGTTCTCATCAAAACGGTATCAGGTGAGCGGGATGATTCCTACAGTATGTACCGAAACTTAGTTCACATGGGATAAAAGCGGCAGCTAGACCTCCGCCTCTGTGTCTGAGTAACGCGACACGAAAATATAGCCTCTGTCAGTGATTATCAGGCGCCAGATACAATCCCGCACTCCACTCAGTATATTAAAACCCCGAAATTATATTTGCTACTTGCAACTGTACATGGCTGTCACATCCCTGGTCGGAAGGGGGGCATATTTTTAGCCATTCAGTACATGATAAGAGTAAATTGATGTCAAGCATGGTTATTCCAAAAAAAAAAGGCACAATTAACAAATAGAAACAAAATATCAAACGTAACACAACTATAAACCCTGGAAAGCGTAAATAATGGTGTAGCAATATACAGTCGAACCCGGTTATAATGACATTGGTTTATACGAAACCTCATCTATAACGTCAGATTTTCTGTGGTACGAATTAATTCGTCACTGTTAACCATAACATTACACTACTCGGTTATAACGACACAAAATATTCAGTCCCTTTCATGACGTTATAACCGAGTTCGACTCTATTTGATAAAGTGTCATGTGGCGGCACACCCATAAGCGTAGCTTGGTTAATAACATTGGAGGGGGGGGGGGGCAAAATTGACCATGAGTGTTAGGAACTTTATTTTACAAAGAAGTCAAATTTGAAAGCTGAGAAACTTGGTCCCATAAAAAGCAGGGTTTTTATGTTCTTTTTTCTGTCAATTTTTTATTTGACATTATTCAATTCAGTCACTTAGGTTGAAAAAATATCGGGGGGGCGGCAAATGCCCCCCCCGCCCCCCTCCCCAAGTAACGCCTATGGTCACACCAGTTTTAAGACAGCGCATGGTAACTGTGGCGTACGAACCGCGGCTGTTGCAGATCAGGCCTCCAAGCTGCAGGTGACGCTGATGTTAGCAGAGGGCACCATGCTGCACGGACTGTCACACAAGAATGTGCTGCCTGTCCTTGCCGCCAGCCTGGACAACCTAAAGCAGCCTCTCCTTGTGTATCCATACTCCAATAAGGGAAACCTGAAAAGGTACAGTCACTACCAATAAAATGGTTCATACTCTTTATTTTCGTCTATTCCATTCTGGTTTCCAACTAAAATATGTTGCTTCCATACATCACAATTACAAAGCTGGAAACGTGCATGACATCTGCGCTCTTCTGGGATGTTACGCACTGTCAAGTAGTAATCCTTTACCGACGTTTCGGGACAACGTATCGGTCCCATCTTCAAAGATCAAGAAGTACATTTCTTCTTAGACTTCTTGACCCTTGAAGATGGGAAAAATGTCGCGAAATGTCGGTAAAGGATTACCACTCGATGCTGAGTAACATCCCTGAAGAGTACGGATCTCGTCAACATCTCGGCGGAAGCCTGAAATCATGCACATGTACTCTTCGCTGATACACGTTTTCAAAACAGACTTTGTGGCATTCTGAATGCTTGAATAATGTTGTTTAGTTATATATATATATATATGTATAAGTCTGTCGTTGTAAAACTAATTAAGAATCACCACAATGCATAATCATGTTCCACCCATCTTCGAAGTAACTCAGAAATCATTCTGACTAAATTTGGCACTGGGGCAAAAATAACCCACGTTATGCTTTGAATAGGGAGGACCAAAGACTGAGGGTGTTCGAGAATAGGGTGCCAAGGAGGACATTTGGCCCTAAGAGGGACGAGGCGACAGGGGAGTGGAGAAGACTACATAACGAGGAATTTAATGACCTGTACCCATCACCAAATACGTGTATAGTGCGGGTGATCAAATCGAGAAGAATGAGATGGGCAGGGCATGTAGCATGTATAGGGAAAGGCGAGGTGCATACAAGATTTTGGTAGGGAGACATGAGGGAAGCAGCAACTTGAGAGACCATGGCGTAGATGGGAGGATAATATTAAAATGGTTCTTCAAGAAGTGGGATGGGTCGGCATGGGCTGGATTGAGCCAGCTGAGGATAGGGACAGGTCTCTTGTAAATTCGGTAATGAACCTTTGGGTTCCACAAAATGCGGGAAATTTCTTGACTAGCTGAGAAACTGTTAGCTTCTTAAGAAAGACTCTGCTCAAGGGAGTCGGTTATGCTGTGAATATGATCCTAGGTGGAACCTACACCTACTTTGGAAGCCTTGAAAAGATGAACACTGTGCTGATCCTCCAGAATATCGAAATCTGATTCTTTGGTCGACTAGCCCGTTGTATAATCATTGTAGCGACTGATGTGTGACATACGACACTGTTGCAGGTTCCTGCAAAAGTGCCATCAGAGAGGGGAGGAGCAATACACACTGCTCACGCAAGACATAGTCGACATGGCGATACAAGTGGTGCTGGCCATGTTGTTTCTGCACAGCCAGCGAATTTGTCACAAAGACCTGGCCACACGCAACTGCGTGTAAGCTTTGATGCGTCACACAACGCCTCTGTTATATCCCCGAATAAGGCCGGTAGTTGTCTAGCCTGACGCTGTCTACGGAACACGTTCCGTGGATAAATAGTTCCGTCCTTCGCCACGTAACCGGGCCACTTTGGTCGGGATGTAGCAAAGGCTGTTGTATAGCTCAAGACATTTTTCTTTCATTTCGTCTTTACAATCATACAATTGTTCGTCTTGTAATCAGAATACAAGGCACTAATTCAAGTTCCAAAGCCTAGTGGTTACTTTATGTACCACCAGGTTTAACACTCACAAATCCTACGTTCTGCCCACACAGTGTATTTATGTGTTTTGTACGAATCTCAGAACGAACAGCGATTATTTCTCTATACAGCATTAACTGACTGGTTTTTGTAACCGGGACGGAGAGTGTTTACTGCGCGGTACGAGCTGAATCTTTAACTATAATTCTACTTTCTGCCCACGCAGTGTGTTTATGTGTTTTGTATGGATCTCAGAACAAACAGCGATTTTTCCGTATATGGCATTAACCCTTTAAAGACGAAATGTAATCTGTTTTATATAAGGACTCAATGCGTACCGCGTACTAAACACTCTCCGTCTCGCTTATACAAAACCAATCCGTTAATGTTGCATAGGGAAATAATTGCTGTTTGTCCTGAGATCCGTACAAAACACACAAAGACAATGCGGGCACCACGTAGAATTGTTGAACGGTAAACCTGGTGGTGCGTAAAGTAACCGCGAGGCTTTAACAGGTTAAGTGACTGGTTTTTATAACCGGGATGGAGACTGTTTACTGCGCGGTAAGCGTTGAATTTTTAAATATAATTCTACTTTCTGCCTACGCAGTGTATTTATGTGTTTTGTGTGGATCTCAGAAAAAACAGCGATTATTTCCCTATACAGCATTAACTGACTGGTTTTTATAACCAAGACGGAGTGTTTACTGCGCGGTACGGACTGGGTCTTTAAATATAATTCTACGTTCTGCGCACACAAGGTATTTATGTGTTGTGTATGGATCTCAGAACAAACAGCGATTATTTCCCTGTACAGCATTAACTGACTGGTTTTTGTAACCGAGAAGGTGTGGGTTTACTGCGCGGTAGGAGTTTTGTCCTTAAATATAATTGGCTTTAATCTTCGTCTTTAAGGGGTTGACTGTAACAAGTAAGATACGTCTACATTATTTTAAAATCTGACAGAGCCCAAAGCCTTGAAAACGATACTGATAGAAAACAAAAATGTCCATAATTAAATTCGGTAGCCATCAATTTAATTATGGACATTTTTGTTTTCTATCAGTATCGTTTTCAAGGCTTTGGGCTCTGTCATTAAATTGATGGCTACCGAAGATTGGTCTAGAAGTAAATGCTGAGAAAACTAAGTACATGGTCATGTCTCGAAATCAGAATGCAGGACACAATCACAACATAAATATAGATAATAAATCCTTTGAAAGGGTGGAAGAATTCAAATATTTGGGAGCAACCCTAACGAATCGAAACTCCATTCATGAAGAAATTAAGAGCAGATTGAAGTCGGGGAATGCTTGCTATCATTCGGTGCAGAATCTTTTGTCTTCCAGGTTGCTATCCAAAAACACAAAGATTAGGGTATACAGAACTATAATTTTACCTGTTGTTCTGTATGGATGCGAAACTTGGTCTCTCACACTGAGGGAGGAACAAAGACTGAGGGTGTTCGAGAATAGGGTGCTGAGGAGGATATTTGGGCCTAAGAGGGACGAGGCGACAGGGGAGTGGAGAAGACTACATAACGAGGAACTTAATGACCTGTACTCATCACCAAATATTATTCGGGTAATCAAATCGAGAAGACTGAGATGGGCGGGGCATGTGGCACGTATGGGGGAGGAGAGAGGTGCATACCGGATTTTGGTGGGGAGACCCGAGGGAAGGCGACCACTTGGGAGACCCAGGCGTAGATGGGAGGATAATATTAAGATGGATATTCGGGAAGTGGGATGGGAGGACATGAACTGGATTGAGCTGGCTCAGGATAGGGACATGTGGCGGGCTCTTGTGAATGCGGTAATGAACCTTCGGGTTCCATAAAATGCGGGGAATTTCTTGACTAGCTGAGAAACTGTTAGCTTCTCAAGAAGGCCTCTGCTCCATGGAGTTAGTTAGTTAGTTAGTTAGATGGCTACCGAAAAGCTTAAAAAATTGAAGCATCTGTTAACTTGCGGATTTACTTGTCCCTGCTGGAGCATCAATAAGCCCTGCAGATGAATAAATAGGTGGAATCATTTGAAAGGATGTAAACATAACTTGGTTTTGTCAAAACGTTTTTACAAAATAAGGATCCCCAGTTGATGGCATTGCAATGTTTCCTTTATTACTGTAATGAAATATAGCTTTGTCTAATTATTTTTAAGTACTTCCACCCCGTGAAAATAAGTGGTTGATGTGGACAAAGTACTAGATTTTTGTAATAGAATACATTAGTATGACGTGTGCGGAAACGTCCTTCCTTATCATGGGCGCTTTTATAAAAGTTGCAAAAATGCACGTATTTCCTTCGCCATGTCTGTCTATCAGTCCGTCTGTAACAATTAGGAAATATCGAAACGGATTTTAAATAACAGACTTCAAAACAGGGAATCCTACTAAATTTGCCAGCACCTTCCAGACGTGGTCCAAATCGGCAAACAATAACGAATAGTTGATATGAAAAAATCTAAATGCATTGCTGCTTGTATCTCAACCGTAAATCGCTGAACATTTATCGGCGCGAAAAATCGTTCTAACAAGCACTATAGAGGCAATGGATCACATTTTTAATTCAAGCACTCTTTTCCACAGTTCTTATGGTTTTGTAAATAACTACACGAAGTCATCAGAGGGGCCAGAATTATCGCAACGTGTTTACACTTCCTAACTTCTTCATATCGTGTTCCTCTTTAATTTCATTGCTATAAAAATCTCATATTTGTTTTTATTTTTCCTTTCCCTTTCTTTTATTTATTTCCAGTTCACTTTTCTTAGTTCTTATTCCGTCTTCTCTCCTTCTTCCCTCCCCTTTATTTCGTAATTCTTTCCGGTTCTCTTATTTTCCTGTCTTCCATATTCATTTCTCTCCTGTCTTTCGCATTCTTCTTCTCTTTCATGCCCTATGTTTTCTTTACTTTTCATTTTCTATCCCCTTTTCTTCATTCTACCCTTCCTTCTCTGTTTCTCTATTCTTCCTTTCTTTCCCTTATGCGTAAAAATTCTTCGTTAATTTTGGAATCTATATAGCAGCCTTTAACCTACAGCCTAGCGGTAACTTTACATACGACCAGGTTTAACATTAAAAAATTCTACGTGGTGCCCACATTGCGTTTATGTGTTTTGTACGGATCTCAGAACAAACAGCAACTTTTGCCTTATAAAACATTAAGAGACTGGTTTTTATAACCGAAGTGGAGAGTGTTTACAGCGCGGTACGCACTGAGTCATATAAAACAGACACGCTTCGTCTTTAAAGGGTTAAATCACATTTATTAATCTGATAACCCCGAAATATCACTACAAAAGACACACTAGACACTGATTTCAGGCCTACTTAAGAGCTTTCTGTCTGTCCGCGCATTAATGACACATGGCCCCATAAATCTCATCCCTCATTGTAAGTGTTCTCTAATGTTATTTGCGGTAACGGATCATCTATCATACGTCAATAAAAACACAGGGTCCTGGTTCTGAGGGATTGGAGGGTGGCTTTCACTCGATGTGTTCAGAAATAGAGAAGCTTTAAGTTGTAACCCATAAAAAGCCTCCCCGTGATGGTACCTCAAAAGCGCATTACTAACAGAGCGGTTTATAGCATGTAAATAAGGAAACATTACTCCCTCCGCTAAGAATTTTATGGAGGGGGATAGACGAGGTTGGACACAATAACATGAGTGTACAAGTTTAAAAGTTTTCAGCATTGGCATGTTATACCTGGGGTTTCAAAAGATTAATTAGACGTAATAAAACTATTATCAACTGTTTTTACGTTAGGGTCTGCACTCTTCTGTGATCTTACGCAACGTTGATTTTTAATTTAGTTTCGTTTCGTTTCGTAGTTCTTGCCTCTTCTACTTTCTTGTTCACAGCAGGTGTCGAGATTTTTTGTTTTTCACTTGATCACACTCAGACACACACCACAGTCGGTAGGATTCCTCTGGACGAGGGATCGGTCCGTTGCAGAGACCTCTACCTGACAACACAAACACTGTACAAGAGACAAACATCCATGCCCCCGGTGGGATTCGAACCCACGATCCCAACAAGCGCTCGGCCGCAGACGTACGCCTTAGACCGCGCGGCCGCTGGGATCGGTAGATTCTTAGTGTGTTACCGAAGTTTTGTAGACAAGCTGTCGGTCCCATCTTTTAAGAGACAAACAGTCCAAGATGATAACCGGAAACACTTAGATATGCAGTTATACGGGGAATGGTGCTGACGGTGTCCTGTCAGGGTACTTTGTGAAGACAGGCAGAAACTGCATGACGTTAATAAGGTGTGAATAGAATTGTAAATTATTAATATTTAACACATCAACCAAATTACGCAATTAATAAAATACATTCAAAAGCAAGTATAAAACTGCTACATGTTTCGGCACCTACGTGCCATCGTCAGGGAGTTACTTAAACAAAGGCATATAAGGTCAGGGTCATGCGGTGGCGCAGCTGGTTGAGGCACTGCGCTACAAATCGGAAGGTCGCGGGTTCGAGTTTTCATTGACGTAATCCTTCCGGCCGCACTATGGCCTTTGGTCGACTCAGCTTCTAACAGAAATGAGTACCAGTAATATTTCCTGGGGGTAAAGGCGGCCGGTGCGTAGGGCTGACAACCTTACCGCCTTCAAGTGCCGACTGTCTATAAATCTGGAAGCCTCAACCTCCTTGAACCCTAAGGTCCTGTCAAGGCCTGTAAAGGGATTGCTTTACCTTTGCCATATAAGTTACTGTGTCGCCTTCATTGAAATGATATTAACCCTTTAAAGACGAAGCGTATCTGTTTTATATAAGGACTCAGTGCGTACCGCGCTGTAAACACTCTCCACTTCGGTCATAGGAACCAATCTCTTAATGTTTTATAAGGCAAAAGTTGCTGTTTGTTCTGAGATCCGTACAAAACACATAAACGCAATGTGGGTACCATGTAGATTTTTTGAATGTTAAATCGGGTAGTACGCAAAGTTGCCGCTAGGTTTTAAAACGTTGAAGGCGACACAATACGTACATAAGCGTGGTAACGTTATATTCCTTTGTTTAAATAAATCCCTGATGATGGCACCTCGATGCCGAAACATGTAGCAGTTTTATACTTCTGAATTGTGTTTTATTAAGTGCATAAGTTGATTATAAGAATATGCACGGTATGAATAACATAAAAATAATAAAAATAATTTTAAACGTACGTAGAAAAACATTTAGACTGTAGTCGTAGCCTGTTTAAAATAACACACACATATTTGCGTGAAAGGACTGAGAAAAGACATGTACACACGTGGTATTTAAATTGAAGTTTATTTTACTGGAACGACGTGTTTCAGGGTTGACGAGAAACTGCGGGTGCGGGTAACAGACAACGCACTGTCACGTGATTTGTTCCCAACAGATTACTATTGTCTGGGTGACAATGAGAACCGACCAATCAAGTGGCTCGCCATAGAGAGCCTCCTACACAAGCAATTCACAGGAGCCTCTGATGTGGTGAGTATTATAATGCCGTGGAGGTAAGGCTCCATGTAATTTTAAGATCAAGATTTACCAGCTGCACAGTCAGGTGTCTGTATCGGCTCAGAGCCATCTCCCATCGACAGCATGAAGTTAAAGCCACAAGGTCAGCACAAGGTCAGCACAAGGTCAGCACAAGGTCAGCACACGGTCAGCACACGGTCAGGTCACAGTCATGCTGCTATTTTTTCCACGCTCACTTTACAGGGTGATCAAGTGCGGGGTGGGGGTGATTCTTCGAGGCAATATTTGACCCCAAAGTAATGCAATTACCGCCACATCTATGTTAGTGCAGGCTTTGAACGTGCATAAAATAAAACGGACTATCCTCGCGTGACGGAAGAGCCAGCGTTGTAAATAGCCTATCCGAAGTGCTGACAGTGATCCTACCGTTAGCTGATGATGATGATGATGATGATGATGATGATGATGATGATGATGATGATGATGATGATGATGATGATGATGATGATGATGACGACGATGATGATGATGACGACGACGACGACGACAACAACAAATAACTCCAGATGGGTCTTTAATTTAAATATCACGTTTTGCTGTAATTAAGTATTTATAATCATAAATTTTCCCAGTGGCCGCGCGGTCTTAGGTGTAGGTCTGCGGCCGAGCGTTTGCTGGGATCGTGGGTTCGAATCCTACCGGGGCATGGATGTTTGTCTCTTGTACAGTGTTTGTGTGTTGTCAGGTAGAGGTCTCTGAGACGGCCGATCCCTCGTCCAGAGGAGTCATACTGACTGTGGTGTGTGTGTGTGTCTGAGTGTGATCAAGTGAAAACAAAAACCCTCTACACCTACTGTGAACAAGCAGGTAGAAGAGGGAAGGACTGCGAAAAGAAACAATAATTAAAAATTTTGAAATTTTATTTTATCATACACATTTTAATTAATTTTATGATTTTATATAAAACTGATGTCATGACATGGGATCCGAATGCTACTAAACTGGCACTGCATATGATGCACTGAGCTAAGTGTACTTGATGGGCAGCGCGATGACAGCAGAGTTTTAGCCGAAACATGTAGCAGAGAACACCAAAATAAATTATACAGTTGTATGATATCCTTTGATAATAAATTAAATTCAAAAATTGGCAAGAGAAGTGCTGAAAGAGGTGAAATATTTGTTCCGTCCCTGTCCGTAACATAAATTCGCTGGTCGTACATGCGATATTTGATTTCCCCTTCATAAAAGTGCTGTTTGTAAGTAATATCGGATGTCCACGTGTTTCAGTGGTCTTTTGGTGTTCTTCTATGGGAATTAACGACACTGGCCCAGCAGCCTTACGTGGAGGTGGACCCGTTTGAAATGGCAGCCTATCTACGGGATGGATACCGCCTGGCGCAACCAGTCAACTGTCCCGATGAACTGTGAGTAACGTGCAACTTACAGCAGCACACTTCTGGCACCATACCTTAACCAAAATTACAAATATTCCACTGCATAACTATAAATTTTACATATAGTGATAATAAACACAGTCAGACACACCACAGTATATATATATACACACACACACACATACATAATGAGGAACTTAATGACCTTTACTCACCAGCAAATATTATTCGGGTAATCAAATCGAGAAGAATGAGATGGGTGGGGCATGTACCACATATGGGGGAAAAGAGAGATGCGTACAGGATTTTGGTGGGGAGACCTGAGGGAAGGCGACCACTCGGGAGACCCAGGCGTAGATGTGAGGATAACATTAAAACGGATCTTCAAGAAGTGGGATGGGTGGCCACGGATTGGATTGAGCTGGCTCAGGATAGGGACAGGTGGCGGGCTCTTGTGAATGCGGTAATGAACCTCCGGGTTCCATAAAATGCGGGGAATTTCTTGACTAGCTGAGAAACTGTTAGCTTCTCAAGAAGGCCTCTGCTCCATGGAATTACTTAGTTAGTTAGTTAGTTAGTTAGTTAGTTAGTTAGTTAGTTAGTTAGTTAGTTAGTTAGTTATATCGCACACTATGTCATTTACTCTAAGGTTGTGCCAAGGTACTACATGTTTCGGCTCGGACCAGCCATCATCAGGTACATGTAAAACTGTTAAAACTCATATCCTTAACCATCTAACATAAAATAGCGTAAAAATAGTGTAAACTCATTAGTGAGACTTCACTAATTCACTGTTTTTGACTGTAAAACCGTTCCGAGGAAAACTGATGTATGTTAACGCTAAGCTAATACAGTGATTGATCCAACATCCATCCATATGTCGGGGGTTTTTTCGTAGATGATGGCTCGACCGGGCCGAAACATGTAGTATATTGGCACAACCTTAGAGTAAATTACATAGTGTGCAAAATATATATACACTGTGGTGTGTCTGACTGTGTTTATTATCACTGTATTTAGAGTAACACACCGGAATGACCAAAATTAAGATTAAAAATTTTACATTCAAATAGAAACATTAAAATAACAATTCCCATGCTTTCACAGTTTCAAACTAGCCTGCCTTATTTTTACCGACATTACTAGGAAATAACTGTGAAATTCTAAAACTATTTCATTCATTTTACCATATTCTTAAAAATAAATATGGTATGGTTAAAACAATGTGAAAGGTAAAGCAATCCTTGTACAGGCCTGAACAGGCCCTGAAAGTTCCAGGCCGCTGAGGCCCCCAGATTTCAAGACAATTGGCACATCAAGGTAGAAGGATTGTCAGACCCACGCACCGGCCGCCTTTACCTCTCAGGAAATATTGCTGCTACTCATTTCTGTTAGAGACTGAGACGACCCCATGGCTATACTGTGACGTGAAGGATTATATCTATGAAAAATTCTAATGACACCATCGGGGATCGAACCCACGACCTTCCGTCTTGTAGCGCAGTGACTCAAAAATATGGTCTGGAATATGTTTATTATCCGTGATGGAGAAAACGTGTTAACGAGTATACAAAGGCATGGCAGTGAGTTGGTTATTTGCTTCGAACTCTTGCCCTTCGTATCAGTATTATCACGAATTACATCACAATTCGCTAAACAGCGAGTTTATCCATCACTGCACAGAAAAATCTGGCAATGAAACTGCTCTCTCTCTCTCACATTATACACTGGCACCAATATTGATCACTAAGTGCCCCGCAATTTCTTTCATAAAGGTACAGTAATGAGTACAATCAATTATACAGTAAAATCTGTGATATCCGGTATTGGATTATCCGGACATCTCTATTAGCCGGAAAATTGAAAAAGAGTGGTCCGATTCTGTAGTGTGATACGATCAGCTGCTTTATTGCCTTCTCATGTTACAGGGTGTTACAGTGCAGTGCCTGGAATATTTCATTTTTGTCATGGAAGGGGCTGATAAAAAGCGGAAAAGATTAGTGTTAACGACAAAGGCAAAAACAGGTCTGCCTATGGGTTGCTAGGTACACTAAAATGCATATTAAGTATAATATTCTGATAACCGGGAAATTTCGATATCCGGCAAACTTTGTTCCCGGAGGTGCCGGATATCGCAGATTTTACTGTATCAGGTAAAGGTAAATTCAGGAATAGGAGTGAGTAGAGGTATAGTTCCACCAGTGCTTAACTTCAGCGCCAGGTAGGGAATCGGTTTCCGTTATATCAGGGAATGTGTCTGCTCTGCCTTGCTAATATACAGTCTAACCCGGTTATAACGACATTGGTTTATATGACATCTCGTCTATAACGTCAGATATTCTGTGGTACGAATTAATTCCTCACTGTTAACCATAGCATCACATGCCTCGGTTATAACAATACTCGTTCACAACGACACAAAATATTCAGTCCCTTTCATGACGTTATAACCGAGTTCCACTGAACTTTCAGAAAAATATGATTGGGAAAGAGGTCACGCTTCGCTGATCATAACGTAGTGTCATGTAATATATGAATCTGTTTCTGCAGGTTCGCACTGATGGCGTGTTGTTGGCTGGGAGTGCCTGAGGAAAGGCCCACGTTCGTTCAGCTGTTAGCATGCCTACAAGAATTCTACACAGCCCTCGGACGATATATATAAATACACATGTTACTGCGCCGGCTCGACAAGGACTAAGTCGCTGATGTCACCCGGTCAACGCAACAAACAGCCTCGCACACACACGCACTTCAGGCGAACGTGACGTCGCGACAAACACTGCCCTGCGCCATATCTCGGAATATTTTATGGTGTAACAGTACACAAAACGAGGTTATAAACGCTTTTTCTTATTTTGATCATTCAAGTTTCCAATATCTGCCTGCATGCATGTTTATACGCAGAGTGTCCCTTTATCTTGTCCCCAAGCAGGGCAACTTTATCGCATATAAACCAACATGCACTGGGTAAGACCTGCCATGCCGAAGGACACGATAAAAGGGACATCCTGTTTTACATCGATTTAAAAATTTTTTGAATTCAGGTGGCTCCCCCGCCCCCCCCCCCTCCAAAAAATCAGTGGGCTTTTCGAATACTGGTATAATATACGGAACAGATATGTCTACTGTTTGAACTTAAAAATGTTCATTGGTTATACACAATTAACTGAAGACAGGTCACAACCATTCATTCTGCGAATACACAAGTAACATCGAAGTTAATATAGTGCGCATTTTGTGAATGTGGCGTAAAGTGACGGGCAAATCTGTTATAACCAAAATTAATTCTCCTCAGCAAATGCTGTAAAGTTTCGTGTGCCACAGCCCCCCTCCCCACCACAGGATGTTTGAAGAACTAACTTTTGGAAACTTGAAACTTCAAATTAAAGAAAAATAAGAACTTCATTGTATATATGTTATTCAGTACTACATGTTCATCACATGGTATAATATTAAAAAGATCACGTATGGGTATTCTAATTTTTTTGTACGTGTTGTCGAGGCACAGGCTGTTGGTAAGAGGGTGCACGGTAAAAAAGAGGGCCTCATTTTTGCACCACAAACTCAAAATCTTCAAACAGTTGAAATGTTTTATAACTGAGAAAAAAATCTATGAACACCAATGAATATGACAAAAGAGATTCTATCAAAAAATGTGATTTATATATTTAAAAAGGTTTCTACCAAAGAATTGTTCATAATTTAACATTTTCACTTAGATAAATATTTTATACACCGATTAGATATCAAATAATATAAACAGAAAATGTAGGTGCTCAGGTCGGAAAATATTTACAGTGTATTATTATTATTATTATTATTATTATTGTGTTTATTACAGTTATCATTATTTCTAATATGTTAAAGGAAGTCCACATTTTGAGTCACTTGATTTCTTTAAACGACACAAGATGGCAGGATCTGCACGGGTGCGTTCCCAAAAGAGACGGCCGCCATATTGCGATGCTGAAGGATACATTCCACTAGCCATAACTTATGATGCTGTTACTACCACAATGCCAGTCGTTACTAAGTAACAAGAGTAATTTTTGCTACTCCTGTTACATTTATTACAGTTTCCTTACGCTCAGTAACAACGTCCTTCTTGGTCGTTCAGTCAAAAATTGCAAGCCTCAATGATGTGAAGTACACCGAAGCTTGATTCACACTTTGGATCAACTCGGGGTCAAATCAAGGTCAGATCAAGTTCAGATCACGGTCAGGGAACACAATGTTCGTTTTTAAATGCATCTGTACATAGGAACGGTCAAGCTGATGTTACGGGAGGCTCAAGTTAGGAACAAAATTATCTGTCCGACACAGTTGTGTCCGGACCCGCACTGAGCACCAGTCTCTTTTCCAGACTGAAGTGGCGGCGGACTGTTCAACTCCATTTTGTTGTTCCATGGACAGGTACAAATTTAACATAATTTTTATTTGCTGTACCAAGAGGAGTTTTAGGGAACGTAAATTAAAATTGTGATCTGAATTTAGTTACATTAGTTCTTACGTTAAATCGACACGGAACAAAATATTTTTTGCCGTACACTGTTTATAGAACAAACTAATACCAAATTTCATCAAAATCCTCAAAATATTTTCAGAAATGTCACAGGTGGACTGATAAAAATATCATTGAAATAATGTTCCATTCCGTCTTTTGGTGAAAATTTAAAATACATTAAACCTGTTAACGACCTGGCGGTTTTAATTCTAGATACTGTGCCCAGGATGGAGGCATTTAAATTTGTTCTGCCCGTCAAGCATTTAACAACGTAAGGTTGATGACGACCAGCAATGAAGGTTTAATCAGTGCTGTCACGTTAACTAACAAAAAATTCATAGAGCAGAAGAGTTAAAGCATTTGCTAGGGGCTTACCGTGACACTGACAGTGGGCACAGGGCACGAGGCAGTTCAGAAATATCGCTATCAGTCAAAAATCCCCATTCATCGGCCGATTAAAAATTCCATTTTATTTCCAAAACAGAAGCCGTGAACACTTCTCGGCGCTACCGCCATAGGCATGTCCGACGCTCTTAGGCAATTATCACTCTATGCTATCTTTCAGCATCTTAAAGCGGACGCACGTCATAAGAAACAAAAACCTCCGTGTCGTCGTACAGACAATTAATATTTAAAGTTTGGTTCTACGATTTGCATTGAGGCTGTCGATTGTTTAAAACTGCCATGTTGTATATGAACACTGTAGTTAAGTGTCTCTTATACTGCAGAATCACTACATGGTTAAGCTGCTCCAGGTAGCAAGGGAAAATATAACACAGTTCTAAAAACTTAGCCTCTGCAAACTTCAATTTATTTCGTGGTCATAACGACAAACTGAAGAAATATTGCCAAAATTCATACGAATATGAACAGTGCATCTTATACGGTTAATCCCTTAATTTTTTCTGCACCTGACTACTTTACAAATTTGTTGACAACGTATGTTTATGTGTAAAATCAGCTTTTCTTTGTTGGTTCTGCAGTAACAAGAAACATACAGGACTTATTTAACTATAAGTTACAACTTTTGAGTTTTACATGAGAGTTCCTTTTCTTTTCGTAATCGAAGTGTCAGCTCCGTGACGTCACAAATTGTTTGTAGTCTGAAAACATCAGCTATATTTTCCATAGTTGCACAAACAAAAAGCGCCTTATATCCTAAGATAAACGAAACTAATTCTGTAGTGGTGGAACCCCACAACTCAATATTGCTGACACCAGAGACCGCTACTGAATATCATCCCGAGCCAGTTACCACTGTCTCCCAACCTCGTAACTTATCTCCCTAAGATCTACATTAATGTTATCCTCACACCGCCGTATCGGCCTTCCAACTTGATTACTGCCTTGGTTCTACAGATAAAATTGTACGAATATCACACCGTGTCTCATTTCCAACATTCCCAGCCTATCGCAGCACTTTATAGTTCCCTCTCCTAGTAATACCAGATGACCTGGGCAGATTAGTAGGTTCTGTGCATGTCATATCCTAACTTATTCGCTTATCTGATACTTATTTGCCTCATTTACTTTCCTGAATACTTTTCCTACTTCTGTAATTCATATGGTTTTCTCAAAATAGTGCCCACGCTCAGGTGTGCACCCAGAATTTTTCCTCTTGGAGGCGGGGGGGGGGGAGGGGAGGTGCTGACCCTGAGGCTATATATCATTTATATTTGATTTTAAAAATTATGTTATAAAAATCATGCTGTAAGTACAACATAACACTGTCTGCAACTGCATCTATATACACACGAATATAACTACATGTTCCGTGACTCAATCACAGTGTCCTGTCTTCTTGTTTTTTAATTTAATTAATTTATTTTTCAAAATTCTAGCGTACTGGTCACCAGCCGATTTCAGTGGCCGATTTCGGCTGAAGGGGAAATCACGTAAAACTTTTGATATGATAATATCTACAAAATGTGTTTTTTTTAATTTCAGCTTATGGGGTTAGGGGGGTTTCAGCGCGGAAACCCCTACCTTTGGATGCGCCCTTGACCACGTTTCACGCCTATACAAAGTACTCTATCCTAGGATAATAGAATTGGGTCCCACTTACATGTAAAAGAAACCTACATCTAGCTTGCACTTTGGGCTCCAAATATTTTCATAACGAAGGTCACTTGCGTTTACGTGTGTATGTGTGAATTTCCAGGAGCCACTTTGTTCCAGTTTGAATTCCAGCAACAATTCCATTTCGTGGTGCGGGGCTAACACTTCAAACATAATTATAATATGGCCTAATTGTAAGTGGCAGGACTGCTGTAGTGTTTCAGTAGGCAGGAGATTAGATACATTTTCTAATACAGTTCTTGTATTTAGCGCAGATAGAATGATCGGTGCTTTTCCGAACTTGCAGTTGCATGATGATATTAATTTAAATGACAATTCAGATGTACGCAAGCAGTGTGTAACTAGAACTCAACTGTGTTTGGTCATGTGATTCTGTATAATCTTTGCAAATGAACATAGTTTGTGTTGTCTCAGGGTTCCAACGGATATCTGTGCACAGCCGTGCTACCGAGAAGATTATCTGGTGTCCTTCCGTCTGTCGTCTGATTTATTTGCAACCACAAACACCGCGGCTTACTACTGGGTAAACAAAAATTTTATGACTTTAGGTAATATTTTGCCTTTAAATCTACCACCCTGTTGTTGACAATATCGACAAAAGACTTCTGCGACTTTGTAAGGCGCAGACAAGAAATTTTCACCTAAGTGACTTCGCCAGTAATAGGTAATGATATTAAAAAGAGACTTTCCCTTCCTCAAAACGTCCCGAGTCGCTCTGATGCTCACATCGCTCCCTCTTCAATGGATATCGGGGTTGTTTGCCAGGGGTAAAGCGGCCGGGGCGTGACTTGATCACTGAATTCAATTTAGCACCGAGGTTAAGAACGAGTGGAGATGTAATTCCACTCGCAGTATAGGTCTTCATGGCGTGGTCAGGAACAAGGTTACAGGTTTTCGCCTCTGTATAAATGCTAAATGCTTTATCAGACAATGCTTTTAGCAAAGCTCTAAACAATAACGTGGCGACTCCTGTATTACATTCACATACTAAATTAAACTTGTAGTAGATAAATAAACAGTTTTCTGTTTTGGCGCATGCGAAATCAAAAGATACTCTAAAGATATATTATTTAAACTTTTGAATCTATACGCGCGTATGTTCCACAGCGTGTTCTATGACAAAGTACTCCGGGTATTAAAAAAATGTTAAATATAAACTTAATCCGTTTTAAAGAATGTCATCCCATTTTGTTGTTATTAGTACAAATATTCAATAACTATCTGTCCAAATACAATTAAATTCTATTTATTACATAGAACTACATGTTTCGACCTATTTCACGTCATACTCAGCTTCAGAGTTGGTCTTTAAAACTTATATTTCTTTACAAAAACACTAATCACCAACAAATGCACAAAGAGAGTTTTATCATCAATTGTAACACACTCCTACATGTTTAGACCCTGCTGGGCCATCTTCAGGGAGAACTTTTTGTTATCGTTACACTAAGGTTGCACTTTATAGTCGAGTGAGAATGTGCTGTTGACTGTATACTGCGTTGTTTTTGGAGGCGTGAACTCTCTGCGGTCCCGGCCTGCACTGCAAGTGCAGGCCGGGACAACGCAGTACACAGTCAACAGCACATTCTCACTCAACTATAAAGTGCAACCTTAGTGTAACGATAACAAAAAGTTCTCCCTGAAGATGACCCAGCAGGGTCGAAACATGTAGGAGTGTGTTACAATTGATGATAAAACTCTCTTTGTGCATTTTGTTGGTGATTAGTGTTTTTGTATAATATAGTGCACGGACATGGAACACATTAAATTTATATTTCTTTCTTAACGTATTTTAGAGACCAACTGTAAAACTCATTATGATATGAGATAAGTATTTATGTAACGTATATTTGTATATAATAAATAGAATTTATTTGTGTTTGTAGAGACATTAATTTGTTGTCCAATCCGCTTGTTACTATAGTTTTCCCCTTCATATATTTGGAAAATACGTTCAAACTTTTTAACACAGCTTTGTGACCCTACGTGCATCATTCAGTCCCTGCACCGTCAGTATTCAGGCCGGACCCAGCAGTCCAATCTCCTACTCGTGCTCCGGTCCGGTTTGACGGAAATTTCCATGAAGCTTTAATTTTCTTCGAATTCATATTATGCAGACAATAAGATGTTATGCAAATACAAAATATACTTCGTGCCAGTACTTTTTCCTTCTCATCTTGTGTACAGAAGCCTTTTTTGTATTGATTTTAACCTTTAAACGACCCAATTCTCAAATGTAAACCCATGTATAAAAACACTCCTATAAATTTATCGTATATATTTAGGCAATAAAGAAATTTACTGAATGTTTAAGGAATTCTACATAACCTCTGTTTTATTTTCCACAAAATGGCATCCATTTGATAATGTTATTCTTTCCTTTTTAAATAACGCCTTTTTCATAATCAATGCGCCAAAATTTAAATACCAACCCGGTCTTTTAAATTTTAACAAAACAGCCTGGGGAAATACTGCAGAAAATGTAGTAGCTGCTGTAATCAAAGCAAATCACCTAATATTTCTTACCCTTTACCCTGTAGCACACATGGAGCGTAGACTTCACACACAATTTATACACTATTTTTGGGACAAACGGAAGGACTCCTTAGATGAAATTTTGATCAAACGCCTTAGGAAATTACTGCCAAGCATCAATGTCTTTATCGGCATTGTAACTCGCTGTTTTACCTACCCCGCGAACCTGAGACTCTGTGGTCGTTTTGATAAGCTACTTGAATCCATGCAGTTTGATTTTTGTACCCTGGATTTGATCAAACACAGTAGGACTAGGGAGTGAAGTAACTTGTGTATTAAATTGGGAAAGTGCAATGTACTGCGAATAAAGTCGAGTCACGTATTACGTACGACTGGAGGTAGTAAGCGAGTGTGCATGGCATACAGCATTCATAACCCTCTAAAGCCAAGTGGTTTCTTTATGTACCACAATATTTGAAACTAAAAAATTCTACGTTCTGCCCACACAGTGTATTTATGTGTTTTGTGTGGATCTCAGAACAAACAGCGATTGTTTCCCTATACAGCATTAACTGACTGGTTTTTATAACCTAGACGGTGTGTTTACTGCGCGGTACGTACTGAATATTTATTGCGATATTAACCGTTTAAAGCCCAGCGATTACTATACGTACCGCCAGGTTTCACACTCAACAATCCTACGTTCTGCCCACACAGTGTATTTATGCGTCTTATGTGGATCTCAGAAGAAACAGCGATTATTTCCCTATACAGCATTAACTGACTGGTTTTTATAACTGAGACGGAGTGTGTTTACTGCGCGGTACGAACTGAGTATTTATAGAACAAATTGCCATTATTCTTATAATTTTAAGTTATTGACTGAAATTAATCTAAGTAGCCAGTAACATGTCACGTGGCGTGTCGCAAATCATGCTCTTGTAACAAGTGATACAGTCTTCTATGTTATTGCATCTTGTAGGATAATTTTTGTTTTGACGTTTCGGAGGAACGTCGAAACTTCGGAACAAACTTGTGATTCTACACGGGGTAATAATCCAGCAAAATCGGTTCAGAAACATGCGACATGCAGGCTGCAAAACTTCTAAGTTTCTGCACAATTCCAATGGAGACACGGGGCACTGATACCACGTGGAATCGAGCGTTTTATGCGCCTGTCCACAGAGGTCAATGCCCCCTTATTTTAATTGTCGTTTCAATAGCGTTTCCATGCCGTCACAAGCATATGTGTTTGACCTTTTAAAACCTAGCGGTAACTTTACGTACCACCAGGTTTAACATTAAAAAATTCTACGTGGTGCCCACATTGCGTTTATGTGTTTTGTACGGATCTCAGAACAAACAGCAACTTTTGCCTTATAAAACATTAAGAGACTGGTTTTTATAACCGAAGTGGAGAGTGTTTACAGCGCGGTACGCACTGAGTCCTTATATAAAACAGACCCACTTCGTCTTTAATGGGTTAATGGAGTCAGTTGGCTCTAAAAGTAACACGTCACTTGTATTCTGGAGCTGTCCATTTCGAATCCCAAGCTGGGCGTCAAGTACCTTGATGTGTTACGTACTTTCTCCCCCGCGGCCCCCCCCCCCCCACGCAAATCCTGATATACTGCCTTCCTTAAACACCTCTCACTCACGCACGTACAATCATTTCAAGTGGAGGCAGTGTAGCTTCTCCTACGCCCACCCATGCCGGACAGGTTTTGAGCGAGATGCCTGAAGAAGAGAAATATTTTGGCCCTCCCGTTTGGGGATTGGCTGTGAGGGTCGACATCCTCCTCTCGCAAAACGTTGTCTGAAAATCTCGGTAAGGAAAAGGCCATGACCATGAAAGGGGCCAAGGCACCATAATACTAAAAGCAGGGCTGTGGAGTCGGAGTCGGAGTCGGAAGGAGCTTTAGGTGGAGTCGGAGTCGGAACGAATTTTTAGGTGGAGTTGGAGTAGGAGTTGGGAAAAAATGTACCGACTCCGACTTCAACCTAAACCCCTAACTAGATACTCCAACTCCAGAGCCCCGATAGCTACAGTAACCGTTAGACTTATACTTAAACATACGTTATAAGTCAAAAAAGTAGCCTGATGATTCACGTGGTGGCGATGAAATGTCTTGCAGGTTTACCGTTATTAATACATATTGAGCTTTTATGAAGAAGTCGGAGTCGGAGTTTTAAAAATCGAGGAGTCGGAGTCGGAAGTTTTAAAAATCGAGGAGTCGGAGTCGGAAGTTTTAAAAATCGAGGAGTCGGAGCATGAGTCGGAGCTTTTGTGTATCGAATCCACAGCCCTGACAAAAAGAATCTTTCAAAGTTATGCAGTCGGAGTTGCTAAAAGGGCCGTCAAATAAATTTGAAGTAAATATTAACACAACTTACGACATTGGTTCAACACTGGATATGGATAAAGGTATCTTCCGATGGCTTCAGAACTAAACCTAAGGGCACAGTACAGAAACTGAAGGGGCACCAGCGACATCTATGAACACAGGATATAAAATCTTATCGCAGAATATAAAAGGCTTATGCCTCTGAGTCTCTACTAAGATCAGGCAGAGATTTGTTTCTAATGCCGAAGATTCTTTGCCAGATGAGCACGATATGCCTTGCACACTTATTATCTGACCGCCAGTCTTATTTGGAGAAACAGGGTGTAAAATATACAGCATCGTAAGGCAAAATAAAAACAAATCTATATAATGTAAAATATTATACATAAAACCCATACAACTTTCTATGATTACCAAGATCTATATGCTATTACTATGATGTTCCAAGTTTCTGGCTGTATTGTTCTCTGTTACCTTAAACTAACCTTTCTTGTCTTTAATGTTTATAATAATTGTTTGAATTCATGTACTGAATTTTGTAACTGACTGTCTTATTTGTTTATTATGACAAATGTGTCTTGCTATAGTATGTACTGTTATTGTATTTAAACTAGTATTTTAATGAAAGTTACTGGCACACAGACACCTGGTCCTCATCGGCCAAGGCATTGTTAAATGACTGATTCAAATTTAATGTGTTCTGTGTCCGTGCACTATATTATACAAAAACACTGATCACCCACAAATGCACAAAGAGAGTTTTATCATCGATCATAACACACGCCTACACGTTTCAATCCTGCTGGGTCATCTTCAGGGAGAACTTTGTTGTTACCATTACACTAAGGTTGCACTTTACAGTTGAGTGAGAATGTGCTGTTGACTGTGTACTGCGTTGTTTTTGGAGACGTGAACTGTCGGCGGTCCGGGCCTGCAGGCCGGGACCGCAGAGAGTTCACGCCTCCAGTACACAGTACACAGTCAACAGCACATTCTCACTCAACTGTAAAGTGCAACCTTAGTGTAACGGTAACAACAAAGTTCTCCCTGAAGATGACCCAGCAGGGTCGAAACGTGTAGGAGTGTGTTACGATTGATGATAAAACTCTCTTTGTGCATTTGTTGGTCATTAGTGTTTTTGTACTGATTCGATTTTGGGTTACTGAACAATGTTTTCCTCACATCGTTACGTCAATGACGCTGACTTTCTGTGTTAAAGATTTTGGAAAGAAGTGTTAGGAAAGTAGTCGTAACGAATTATGACGTACTTTTGCTCGAACTTGCCAAGGTATCCGTACGTGTATGAAAACAACACGGACTGTCTGTTAAGGAGCCCCATATTTGTGCGCAGGTTTCGAAACCACTCGTCACAAGTACGAAGAAATTTAACGCGACACTTGGGCATCAATAGTCCACCAGCTCAAACAGCTGTAATTTTCTCAATTCTCTTGTTACCATACGTTTCCTAGGCCCAATACAGTAAAATCTGCGATAACCGGTATTGTATTATCCGTAACTCTCTATTAACTGGCATAATGACAAAGAGTTTTACGTTAAATAAGGAGAGACTTACTGCGTTATGTTGCGCAAATGCCGCTGCCCCTTGTTGTGTAAGTAGTAGTGGAAAGGGCTAGCAAGTGCAGCGTGGAGAACACGACAGGTTATGAAGTGACAAGTTAAATGGTTAGGTCTGTCCATGCGGTTGCCAGGTACACTAAGATACATATTCAGTATAATATTCTGATATCCGGAAACTTTCGATATCCGGCAAACGTTTGGCCCCGGAGATGCCGGATATCGCAGATTTTTCTGTATTTCTCTTCAGCATTCATTCTTCATATACCCTCAGGCTGAAATAAAAATCAAAACATCACGGAATTAGAAGCTCAGTTAGTGCATTTGAATGTAGAATCTCAGGATTTAACCCTTTGTTTTCTAAAATTTTCTCAAATTTCACTTTCATTTCTCATCGCACGCGTAACGCCGTGATCGTGCGGCAACTTCTCCGACTAGGTTGCTCCGCGCGTAGTCTAAACGACATTCAGCAGGCGTTCTGATTACATAATCAGTTACAAAACTAGTGACAGAGACGAAGATCACACGACGACGATAGACTTCGTATGATTTTATTTTAGTCACGCAAGATGGCAGTTCTAGCTATGTAGCAGGCAAGCTGTACCTACGCTTCGGTCGGCATTATAGCGTCGATTATCTCATTCTGGGGTATAATACGTCGCAGAAGGATAGTGTAATGTTTATCTGTGGAAATCATAATTACAGGCTGTGGATTTGCCGGTTAATATTACATTAAGCCCATCATATGACGGCACAATTTATAATATTCTACTAAGTTTAATAACAGATCTATGATATATCTTCATACTTTCTGTCATTTAGTTGTGACAGATAAGTTTATTGCAAATAATTTATGCAAGGAGATGAGGCCAGAAGTCAAGTGTACCACCGTTCGGTCTCAAAGCAACAGAAATTTAAAGTAAAAAATATTTATCAGCCAATAACAACTTCAATAGCTTCTTCCTATCAATGAGGAATGGATACACAGTGCAATCTTGATGGAGGTCTCGAAATATTTTGCGGACATTTCAAAACAAATTCTGTTGATCTAAGCATGAAATTTTAGCTCGTAATTATAGACGCATACATCGCGTAAAAGAGACATGAAGAAACCAATATGTAAACTACATAATCTGGGATAGATTCAAGCATAAACCTGACTGTGCTGCGGGATGGACCGCTAGAGAGTCGTGGTTAAATTTCCGGGATAAACGGAAGTATGAGTACTTCTTTCCTCCACAGCATTAAAACTTAATCTGGGTCCCACCCATCCTAATACCCGGTGGGTACAGGGGTTTCTTTCAACAGCGATAAAACAGCTGGAGATTTAAGATTCACACACACACACACACACACACACACACACACACAAACACAATTAGTGCCGAGGTCAAGAATGCTCATTCATAGCGTACGGTTTAATTAAATACAGCGACAGAATTACCTTTACCTTATCTATAAATCAGTTTCCAAATTTACTTGCTTCCGGTTTTTCGGCGAAGAATTTCGGTGCCAAAAAAATTAGCTAAAATATAAAAGGCAATAAGAAGTTAACACACGGTCTCAATGACACGTACAAAATATGTACTTCATAAACACATGTATACAAACGACAATGTTGGTAAATCCATAAAATTGTCCCTATGATATTACTACTTTATATCTAGCGACGTGCAGGTAAAACTCCACGCATTCTGTCTTTGGTACTGCGTGTGGACAGTAACAAGCTCCAATCTCTACCTGCTTTAGCACTTGTTTACATATAATTCTTTTTTTTATCAGCAGCATACAAATAAATGGTGTGGGGATGTTTAGGTAAACCACAGGCTAAGAGAACTTCAAAAGCATTTTGGACATTGCAAGAAGAGAAGTCTCCACTAGCAAGAATTAAACCTCGGCCCTGTAGCCTGCCAGTATTTTTTATCTTGTACTGAATCCAGGACACTGATTAAGTTGCGGTACATCTGTTTGACGCTGCGATGTCTAAATAGCCAAGAATCACATTGGTAACCTCAATATCCTGAATTTTCACGAAAAACACATTTCTTTAGAAAGTCCCCATCAACACTACCCAAAAATTGACAATAATACAGTTATCTTCTAATAAGCATCAAGCCATTGAGGTGTGTTCAGGATGTAAGGGCAAATCTCCACATATTCTGAAAGTCGGTACTGACTGGATGTGAATTTTCAGCTTCACAATCCGGTCGCTTTCTATATGAAAATAATAATAATAAAAAATTTTAAATATTAATTTGATTTGTAACTTAAATTCACTATTTTGGCTTGTCACTAGGAAGGACTTGACACGTGTTCATACTCTTCGAATCGCTACGTGTAACCGTCTGTCTTCAACTCGCTGATTTCCTTAACCAGGGGATAAGCCTGAAAGAAATATCGTAGCTACTTGTGACATGCGCAGAGGCAAATCACACTGATAAATGCAACAGGATTTTCCGAATGGCATTCCGAGAATGCTGACCTCAGCGTCTTATGATGCTATTCGTCAGTACGTTAAGACATGTGGCATGATAACACGATGATAGATAAGGAGGAAACTTCAAAGTATCATATCTTGACACATGTGCAGAGTTATCGTTGCACAGCTAAGTACAGCCCTTTATTGGACATCTGTGTTTCTGCGAACTATGTGCGGGCAGACACATTTAGATGCCATCGATAGTTTCTTCCCCGTAAGACACTCACGCCGTATGTCAGGTTTTAAGCAAGGCTGTGGAGTCGGACTCGGAAGGAATTTTTAGGTGGGGTCGGGGTCGGAGTCGGTAAAATTGTACCGACTCCGACTCCGACCTCAGTCTAAAATCTTAACTAGACACTCCAAATGCAGAGCCCTGCTAGCTACAGTAACAATTAGACTTATACTTAAATATAGGTTATAAGTCTAAAAAGTAGCCTGATGATTCACGTGGTGGTGATGAAACGTCTTATAGGTTTACCGTTATTAATACATATTGAGCTTTTATGAAGGAGTCGGAGTCGGAGTGTTAAAAATCGAGGAGTCGGAGTCGGAAGTTTTAAAAATCGAGGAGTCGGAGTCGGAAGTTTTAAAAATCGAGGAGTCGGAGTCGGAAGTTTTGTGTACCGACTCCACAGCCCTGGTTTTAAGGCCTCATTGCTACGCTTACGGTAGCGAATCTCTTCTATAATATGATATCACGAACTCTTCTATTTTGAAGATGGAGGCAAGGTTTTCCTCGAAATTTTGGTACCTATCTACCTAGTTACACGGCGTCACAACCCGGAAGACAGTAACAGTCATGCACACGCACAGTCAGCTTCTTTCTACGCGTCTATCTCCCCGCGGATCGAGACCAACTTAGCAAGTAGCCAGTGAAGATATGACCAGGCACTAGACTGTACTTTGAAATGTCCGCGTGTTGTTATGATCCGTGACCAAAATCAGTTGAAATCCGTGAAGTTGCTGGTTGTACCGAACTTACTGCTGATGTTTTCCTTTAACTGTCTTACTGTTCATGTTTCTACGTATGTAAGGGCAGCAGGGCAGGTTCATACCCCGGGGTGGTTAATCGCAGAAACTCAAATAAAATTTAAATTATTTGAAGTCGCTTTGATGGTACTGACACCTGACACTACTAAAGACAACAGCGGCATATATGCGCTGCACAGTATGCGACAGATATAAAGAGGAAATTGGTCAGATTTAAAAAGATAAAATTTTTGGTACCAAATATTACAAGGATATCACATCAAAAATATATAAGTCGAAATGTCGGCTACATGGGAACCAGATATTTCAAATTAATGTCAGTTTCCAGGTCAATTTAAAGCTGTTCCTATGGATTGTGAATCATTAAAAAGAATAAACAAAGAAGGGTTTTGTTAAAATTTAGGCTTGAAAACTAAGTTGCTTTGATACACACTTACAGTTAATCATATATATTGCATTTCGTATTTACTTCTTACTAATTTTAAAAAAATTCATTCAAACACAGCAATAACAAACAAGAAGGGCGATTTCAAAATCTGTGACTACCCTTCAGACATTTAAATAATAAGCGTAGAATTCTTTCAAACATCCTCCAAATTTAACCTTTTAAAGCCTAGCGGTAACTTTACATACCACCAGGTTTAACATTTAAAGATTCTACGTGGTGCCCACATTGCGTTTATGTGTTTTGTACGGATCTCAGAACAAACAGCAACTTTGGCTTTATAAAACATTAAGAGATTGGTTTTTATAACCGAAGTGGAGAGTGTTTACAGCGCGGTACGCACTGAGTCCTTATATAAAACAGATAGGCTTCGTCTTTAAAGGGTTAAACACTCCTGTGACAACGGGTCTGCCTGTCTTGCCACATGATAGCCTTAAATTAAACATTTCCCTTCACTAACCTGCGACCTCCACCCCACAGGGATAAAACTGGTCCTGACCCTGAAGCCCAAAATTATCTGTACGTCTCTATTTGTTCTTTTACAATAACTATCTTTCTTCTACTTGATGGTACCTGTTATCATATGCTGCCTGTATAGAGTGTTTGTTTACCACCGCCACCCACTTAACATCTAATTTTGCTATGCTGTGTTTAATACTGATTGGATAGAGGACTCAGGCATGTATATGGAAGGAAACGATATGTTGGGACCCCTGCGGTGAAGCATAAATTGTAATTAGTATGTCAATAAATATAATATGAAATTATGCTTATAGCTATATATCTGTTGAAAAAGGGAGTTTACCCAGGACATGATTCTTCTATACAATATTTATAAGTAGCGAATGCCCAGTTATTCCGATAAAATTTTTGGTAAAACCAAACTGTATAAATAATTAAATTCATAATAATAATCATAATAATAGCAGCAACAACAATACCTCGTCTCTTTACACAGTACAATTTCAGTGACCTTGCCTAAGAGTATGGTTAACACAGAGATCCAACAGAGCGCTGAAAGCCCTTGTTGCACGTAATATCTAAGTCTTCTAGCAGGGAGAACAAAGTCAACAGTAAACTTTCTGTCCTCATGTGTCGCCAGATTTACTAAAAATTCTTAGCAGAAGAGCTTCTTCAAAAGTGGAAAAAGAAAATTTGTCCACTCTCACGCCACGAAGGCATATAGGGACACTGGAGCTGGGTAGACTACCTTGGGAAATACGCGTGTAAAGGCATGTAGAAGGTTATGTAAATAGTCCGTTGTTGTTGTTGTTGTTGTTGTTGTTGCTGCTGCTGCTGCTGCTGCTGCTGTTGTTGTTGTTGTTGTTGTTGTTGTTGCTGTTGCTGACTGATCTTTTGCAAGATTTAAATCTGTAGACAGATTCCATACAAACGACTGTTTATATCAAATTTCATGAAAATCTTTTCAGTGAATTTCCAGTTGTTTCATCGCATAGACAGAAAAACACACAGGAAAAGTGACTGACGAACCAAGTAATTTTAATAGGCGCCCCTGCACGATTACGAACGCTCCTACAAAGGGAGAAATAAATAAGAAAGGGACCGCAGAGAAGGGACGACACCAAGAAATTGAGTAAAGAAACCAAAGACCTCAAACGAATGTTTACGTTCCCACAATTCCCACTCTCCGAATAAATAAGGTGCGAGTCGTGTCCAGCTGTCTATCTGATTTTTCCACTTTGAAGGACTGAGAAAACGTGGCCCCGATTCGTGTGCAGATAATAACAAATTTCTATTTCAAAGATAAACAAATAATTGTAAAGGTTGTGATGCACCGGTGAATGGGAAGGCCTCATCTTATTTACCTGCATCTTGTTCTCATGGAGCATACAGACATATTCTTCTGTCTGTCTGTCTGTCTGTCTGTCTGTCTGTCTGTCCTCTCATTTTGTTTACTAAAAATACAAGATCTTAGTCCTTGGGTACTTGTTAGTACTGCTGTTTCGCATTTAGAACATTCCATGTTCGAATCCCAGTCAAACGAGCAGCTAACATATGGTAATCCTTTTTTTTAGCTCCACCTATAATTATTTTGAAATACACTTAGCAGTTTTGAAGACGAAATATACAAAAGAGTTGGGAAAAAATTCATTTCCATTATGTTTCCATTGTATGCACTTTCTGCCCAAAATCATAAAATAGATATTGCTTTAAAATATGTCGGTAAATGAGGTGCAAGCGTCGTTTCGGCGACGTTGCTAGGTAGCTAGCACGATGACACTTTGTGGCTGGTCTTGGTTACATTTAAGAAACTACGGACGACGTGAACTAACTCACAGACACAATTTTATCAAAGATCATTTAATGTGCCTTTCACATCAATAAATCACAGCCTGCAAGCAATAACACAAATTGCACAAAATCCTGGCAACATTTCTTATAAATGTATTACTTTTCAACTAACAAACAGTTCTTGAGCAAGATTAGCTTATCCAAAGCGTATACCAAATTCATTAAACATGACCAAAGTAAGGAAGGTTCGGATCTGAACGTGACAGAAACTTGCTAACAGTCATGCACTGTAACATGAATACGAGCAACAAGACGCATTCTCACTGACTGCTGGAGGCAGATTAAAATGCACGCCACTGACATCACGATGGCATGCCAGGGAGCCAGATAAATTTCAGTTCTGAAACTAACGAAATTCTCAGTTTCAAAATTCAGGTTCACAAAAGGATAAATTAAAAGTTCTCCAATGTGTTCGGCTTTTAATGGTCGGTTCAAGTACCAACATAATATCCTTGATTTCGGCGAGAAATACAGCTACTGTGTTTAATCTTTTAAAGCATAGCGGTAACTTTACGTACCACCAGGTTTAATATTAAAAAATTCTACGTGGTGCCCACATTGCGTTTATGTGTTTTGTACGGATCTCAGAACAAACAGCAACTTTTGTCTTATAAAACATTAAGAGACTGGTTTTTATAACCGAAGTGGAGAGTGTTTACAGCGCGGTACGCACTGAGTCCTTATATAAACAGATACGCTTCGTCTTTAAAGGGTTAAAGTTGAAATTATAGATACATGGTAATATGGAACACTAGAAGCTGCTGAAAGCACATTGCAGGAAGTAAAAACAATGAAAACAGAGAGATAAGGAAAGCGACTTAAACCTGCAGTCGCCACGAAATCTCAAACTTGAAAAGAAGTAATTCGAAGGAGAGGGAGTAGGAGGATGAAAAACAAGAAAATCGGAGAATAAAAGGACATGAAAAAAATATTAATAATAGTAAGTAGAAAATGGCGAAAGAGAAAACTGGTAGAAATAGAATTAAGAAGAGGAATGCGAGGAGGAAGAAATGGAGAAAAGGAAAAATATGTAGAAGACGTGGAAAAGACAAGAGTTTATCAGCTGGAAAAAAAGGAGAATGAAAAAACCGAAGTAGCGGCATGAGGGACATGAAGAAAATATATGCGAAAACAGAACATGTAGAAGAATAAATGTTAAAAGAGATAAGAGAAATATGAGAGCAACGGCGAAGGGCCTTAACAAGAGAGGGAAATAAAGCCGGGAAAGCTATGCAGAGGAATAAAATGAGTAAATTGTGGATGGAGAGAACGAGAATAAGCAGTAAGGCGAATGGCAAAGGAAGAAAATAAGTAAAATATAATACAGAGAAAGAATACGTAGGAGGACGAGAAGAATGCTTGAGGCGATATGTGGTCACTGTGTAAAGTAGTGCTGGTTGCATATGCGGCAGTGCTTGGAACTGGATACATACAGACCAAGGATTAAGCCAAGGCCTGCCTAACGCACACCTTTCATCGAAATGTTGAATATTAACAGAACATTCGAACGCAAAGAAAGGTTCAGTGAAGTCACTGCATGGAGGGAGACGCAGAGAATGAAGCCTTAGCTGGCCATTATAACTGGCCACAGTGAGGATACAGAGAACCCACGAGACGAGGTGAGAAAAAATTTTTCCAGTAGCACAGGAAGCAAAGGAAGGAAGCAAAATGAAAAACTCCGAGAAAAAGAGATACACTGAAACAAATAGAGGAAAAGGCCCTTTCTCCTGGTTATATTATATGTAAACGGAAACTGACGTCTCAACTTCAACCACTGTGCAGGAAAATAACACGAAAACTTTAACTCCACGCCATACATACGTTTTCATAATGTGGTGACAAGAGCATTAATGGGTGTAGGGGTGGAAGTGAGGTCAAATTTGAAGAACAGGAGAACCAGATGTAGAAGGAGGAAGAAGAAAAGAAATTGTTATGATTATGGTAAAAACAACGAAGAAGGTGGAATAAGAAAAAGAATGAGGCAACAATGAAGGTGGGCGGAAACAAGCTAAAGAGCAATCAAGGATAAACCGATAATGATATCTATTATTATTATATTTGTTATCACCTTATAGGGACGTTTACAATAGGTTCTTGAAACAAACCACATTTCTAGGGTACACACTTTGCAGCTATTCTGTAGTTACAGTTTATGGTGCGTGCAGTATTATTTCCAATTGTTAATATGTTCCATGTTCGTGCACTGTATCATACGAAATAATAACACCAACTGATGCACCAAAATGTATATAATCTTTATTCGTAAAAGTTTCCTACATGTTAAGTGTGAATGTGCCCTAGGGCACATTCACACTTAACTGAAGAACGCAACCATAGTGTGTCAATATTATCCTTCCTGAAGATGGCCCAGCAGGGTCGAAACATGTAGGAGACTTTTACGAATAAAGATTATATATATTTTGATGCATTAGTTGGTGTTTATTATTTCCTATTATTTCCAATGTTGTATATTTTGTACCTTTAAATCAGTACTTCCGCAGTGTGTGTGCTGTGCCAAATACGGCTGTTTTCTGCAGTTCCTTTACTTCGTGCTTCCTCCCGGTTACTCAGGTATTTTCGGAATGATTTTGAAATTATTCCAGTTGCCACTTTTATTATCAGCATCATTTTTGTTTTTACATTCCACACGCGCTGTATTTCTATTGTAAGGTCTTTATATTTTAGAATCTTCTCAGCTTCTTTCTTTATCACATTTCTGTCTCCTGAATTTCCAACATCTGTTAGCATGCACTCTCCTTTTTCATTATCACCGATTACGATGTCCGGTTTATTTTTAGGGTTGGTTCTGTCGATTTGCACTTGTTGATTCCATAATATGGTGACCTTTCTTTCCGGACTTGTTCCTACTAATTTTGGTATATTTTCATGCCACTGTTCCTTGTCTAATTTTACCCCTTTGTCCTTGTATATGTTACGGTTTGAGCACACAGTATATCATGCCCCTTTATGTATGTTCTTTTGCCAGTATTGGTCATGTCGATAAAATGTGGTTTGTTTTCTTATCATATTTTTAACTTAATCTGCATTTGCTCTCTGTTTCTGCCTTCAATACTTTTGTTGCACGATATTTGGTTATTATTATTATTATTATTACTATTATTATTATCCGAATTTCTCACTTCTCAGCTTTAGCTGGGAAATATTCACCTATCCTGGGATGTATCATCAACAGGATTAGGCTCGGTGGTCTTATGTGTAATTTAGGAAATTTCTTACAATTGAACATGTGCCAAGAATTACCACTGTTTGCATCTGTATATATGTGTTCGGGTAGAGGTTAAGTCTCTTTAGACTTTGTGACAGTGAATTTGGAATTATTCCCGTGGCTGAAATTACTATCGGGACCACTTGTACTGCGTCCTGCTTCCACATAACACGTATTTCGTTCGCCAGTTATTATTATTATTATTATTATTATTATTATTATTATTATTATTATTAAGAAATATGGATGGATCGATGGATGGATGGATGGATGGACGTAGAGAAAGACAGAAAGACAAAGTGCGAAAGAAGGAATCAAATATTTATAATTTTAAATAAATAAAAGTTGTGTGTTAAGTCATTTTAGCACTCTGCAGATTTGTCCAAAAAACACAAACTCACTTGTGCATAAATCTTCAGGACACGATTCTGCTTCCCCAGAGAGACACGAATTCCGTCACTTCCATATGGCTCACTTCATTGAGAACGAAACAAGCGTACTAGAAGGCCTTGGTCTGTTTTTAGCAACATTCACAGAGAGCGCTGCATTGCCTTTCTCGGTGACTTCGCTCCTTTCTCTATAACTCGTGCCCCCCTACACATGGCCACAGAAAAAGTAACTCTAGTGTACCTCGTGGTAGTTAAAAGGAAAGCCAGCAGCACCATTTATACGCCTCTTCATCTGTGATTAATCTGACTGCAGCGTCAGTGCTTCAGATCACACAGCGTCGAACGTAGGGGAAAAAAACGTATACGGAATTTCAAAGGATGTGAAATGGATCCGTCCTGGATTGTTAGAGGTGTTATCCCAACATTTGCCTGTAGGGGCTGATGTAAAACACGAAATACCCCAAGGAGAATAATTGATATACAGGCCAAAATTATAAAAGGGCACATTGTGAATATATGTCCGAAACGTTACATCTTGGATCAACTGTCTTTGTGGCAAAATATTTATAATTTAATAAGGTAACAAATAGCTAAACTGCTTAAATAGTGCAGAAAATCTGAGGTGTTTTTTCGCCAAATTTTAAACTTCTTTATGACATAAAACCTGAAAAAAACTTAGATATTTTAGGAGTTTTATATATATATATATATATATATATATATATATATATATATAAA
>BLKM01000575.1:293169-380940 GCA_013340265.1 Coptotermes formosanus | reverse complement strand
TTTTATATATATATATATATATATATATATATATATATATATATCTGTATTGCAAACTTCTGTCTCTATTGAGTGATTCCTTTCGTTGCTTGACAAATGTTAATGCACAGAGCGATGAACATGCAGCGTTGCAGTACCAAATAACTAAAAATTGCTTCAAAGGTCTGTCACGCGATTTTTATAATATATTATATATTTCAAATCGGAAAGCTCTAGAAGTAAATACTCCTCGTATAAACTCCCTATGCAGTTTTAAGACATTTAGCGAATATCTCCATAATTTATATGCTGAGATTCGATAGACGCAAATTTACACACCGACGAAATTCATTACCATAGAACGACTGTCCCCAGTCCGTGGTTCGCGGACCCCAAACGAAAGATGTTAACGGATTCGGCCAAAAATAGGTGACGAATATCGGATGTTTTTGCCAGAACTGCTAAATGCTCTGTTTGTTCATATTTTAAAGTGAACAGGTAATTATGGCTGTTCCATTTCTGCTTCTGTCGGAATTAACCTTTTAAAGCCTAGCGGTAACTTTACATACGACCAGGTTTAACATTAAAAAATTCTACGTGGTGCCCACATTGCGTTTATGTGTTTTGTACGGATCTCAGAACAAACAGCAACTTTTGCCTTATAAAACATTAAGAGACTGGTTTTTATAACCGAAGTGGAGAGTGTTTACAGCGCGGTACGCACTGAGTCCTTATATAAAACAAATACACTTCGTCTTTAAAGGGCTAAATAGCTACGTGGCCACACAAGCCTTCTTTACTTTCAAAAGAGAATGGTGTGTGTGTGTGTGTGCGCGCGTGAGCGCGTGCGTGCGTGCTTATGTGTGTGCGTGCTTGCGCGTGTGTGTGTGTATGTGTAACGCAGTATAAAATTTAGCCACGCACAATGTATCAGAGCGTCTAGGGGTGTAAGCACTGTATGCGGCGCAATGCGTCTTATTAAAAAGAACTAAAGCTAGATTGCCAGTGTTTCCAAAATTCTGCTGCTAGCAGCACACTTGTGAAATCTGTTTTATTTTTGGGATATCAGATTTAGAATGGAGAACAAAAAGTTAAAATAACAACATATCTATTTTTAAATAATGTCATTTAGTATATTTACACACACATTCTGACCCTAAGGCAGAAGGATAGATTGTCGGCTTAATAAACGTGTCGATTTTAAAAGCTTATGCAGATGCAGGGATATCGTGGCTTTACGTAATGGTGTCCACTCAACATATAATGCTACCAACTCCATATATAATGGTGTAAAATCAACATAAAATGTAGTCCAGTCGATATAGAATGGTGTCCACTCAGCATATAATGGTGCCCCTCAACGTATAATAATACCCACTAAACGTATAACATTACGCACTCAACATATAATGGTGTAAAATCAACACATAATATTGTCTACTCGACATAAAATGGTGCCCACTCAACATATGTTACCACTCAGCACATAATGGTGTCCAATTAACATATACTCCTATTCATTCAACATATAATGGTGTAAAATCAACACATAATATTTTCTACTCGACATAAAATGGTGCCCACTCAACGTATGTTACCACTCAGCATATAATGGTGTCCAATTAACATATACTGTTATTCATTCAACATATAATGTTGTTTTCTCAATACATAATGTCGCCCACTCAGTACGTAATGGTACCTACCCGACATATACTATTACCTACAGAACATATAATGCTATCCACTCAAAATATACTAATACCCACTCAACTTAGAAATGGCTAATTTGCACCCTGTACCTTAACTCTGTGTGTGGGTGTGTGTGTATCAGTTCTACCGCTCTTTCGTTTTTAAATATCTATTTCGCATATTCAGTTCCATACAATAATATTCTTGTGTTCAAAGCCTCGCGACACCCTTGGCAGAATGTCGCGGCACGGAATTGTCGTGGAAAAGCGGCTGGTACCCGCTGTGTTACAGATACCGTCTTTCGTCTGTAGAAGCCTTCTAGATAGGCTACACGCCTTATATTTCTAATGACGCCAGTCTTATACAAACATTGCAACACAGCTTTCATATTCCACACACGCACACACACACACACACACACACATATTCACACACTCACACACACACGCAACACTCGCACATACGTATATCAAATGCGAAAACTCGGTATAAAAAAACATAGTCACCAAACGCAGCAAAATACTGCAGACTCCAGTGATCATCTGCAGGAATGAATGGAGCCTTTTAATTGAAAATGAGTAAGGAAAGACAGCAGAGCAGTGCTTACGGCTTGCCAGAAATCGGTGAGAATATTCATATTTGTCTGCCTCTAACGACCTGACAATAAAGCGTCTAACGGTTTGGACCTTGTATTCAGGATGCGACCGATTAAAATGTCGGTCATGATACCGGCTGTTCTGGCAGAAGATTTCCAAGATTTTCTTCAGTCCCTCCAGGCAAATGTCATTATAGTGCTTTAATTAGGCCGGGAGTCTTTCCTTCCAGATTTCTTTGCATTCCTAATTCATTATTGTCGAATTATTCGACACTATACAAGAACAGCCTAAGTGACAGCATCGTTAAATAAACTTTAAAAAACAAACAAACAAAGTAACTAACTAACGCCTAAAAGTCTTTCTTGAGAAGTTAATATTTCCTCAGCTATTGAATAAATTTCCCGCCTTTTATGAGACACGAAAGTTCATGTCCGTGTGCAAAACAGCCCGCTACTACTCTCTATCCTGAGCCAAATTAATCCAAACTCCCCCATCGAAAATTACAAATAAATAAATAAATAGTGAATTCATTAAACAAATCTACCTACTTATAAATGTCCACAGTATTATCAGCATCCATACGCGTACGTGTGCATGCGTGCGTGGGTGCGCGAGGGGAGGGAATAAGTGGGTATGTAGACCACATCTACACACAAATTAGGCACGCTGTTTTCTCTTTGCCTTATATGGCTTTTTCTATTTGCGGATATGTCTTTCGGTCTTTGAAGCTTCTGTTACAATGTTACGGATTCTCAGTCTCCATTTAGAAATGTTTTGGAACCGTTTGCCCAATGCTGTACCCAACACGTCTTGAAAGTATGTATGGGCAGTGGAGGTAAAACTCCATATATACACCCCAGCACTAAATGTAGGTGAATGATGGGACTGAAGCTTCGGCCGATCCCCCCCCCCCCCTCTGGAGAAAGCACTACGTCACCCAGTCAGTCTGGGCAGAGGAAGATATCTGCAAGATATCTGTCAGATTTCGTAGCGATCAGTCAGTTGGCGAGTTACACAATGTGGATATTAGCCCTTTAATGCCTAGCGGTTCCTTTACGTGCCACCAACTTTAACATTCAACAATTCTACGTGGTGCCCACATTGCGTTTGTGTGTTTTGTACGGATCTCAGAACAAACAGCAACTTTTGCCTTATAAAACATCAAGAGATTGGTTTTTATAACCGAAGTGGAGAGTGTTTACAGCGCGGTACGCACTGAGTCCTTGTATAAAAAAAGACAAGCTTCCTCTTTAAAGGGTTAAAAGTGTAGCCTGTGCATAATCCCTGCTGACTTTTATATCCGTATTCAAGCGTTTGAAAGAGACTTTGGCCTTGACAACGTGCTAGAAGGAATTCCTTATATTTACAGAGAACAAAACATCTCATCTCGTAATCGCACAAAGAAGAAACTGCCGTGTAATACCATCTAATTTTATTCCGAAATTAAAAGATAAAAATAAAATACAAACAGTGCGACAAATCTTGTGTTTCAAACCCCCCTTGTCGAGGTCTATTCTTCTATTCACATCCCGTCTACTGTAGTCACACGCTGCACCAAAACATACCGACAGAACCCAGACTGTCTTCTCAGTTCAGACTGTGATTTTTTTCACTCGAATATTCAATTATCATTGCTCGGTCAGTACAACGACAAATAGCATTACAGATCACTTGTGCACCACAATAAGAACACCTTGTCGGTGTCTTTCGTGTTAGCGCGGTAATTCCACATGACCTTGAGAAGCGGCGGCCATGATAACATACAGTAGACAACCGACTAACGCATGCGCATTGTGAATTGACAACGCGTGACTGTGAACGCTTTGCTTCTGGTTCGCTTGTTAATCCTTTGCACTTTCACGGTTATTAATTATTAATTTTGTTCTTGTTTTGTATGTTGGTACCAAATACATGCGTGCTGTTTCACACAATATAGTCCACTTGTACAAGGTGTCGACACCATAAAAGAGAATTAACTTTAAAGGGAACATACTTCGTTAAATTAGCAATTTTAATTTTAATCCAGTACTAGCAGTTTCCAAAGAGCATACGGGCCACACAGAAAGCTCTCTTGATTCATACCTTTCGCGGTTTTTTTAAGAGGCTGTACATCAACACCGGGATAATAGCCTCACTTAGACAACGATCGGCTCATTTCAGATTCTTTATCTGCGTGTTGGTTCCTGACTTGTGAATCTTGGATAAAGGCTCAAGGCCAAAATACTCGTGTGTGTATATATATATATACATATATAGGCCCTATATATATACATATATACAGACAGTCAGTGGCGTACCTAAGTCTCTGGTGCCGCCGGGGCGCGTAAACACAATGACCACTTCTAAAGAAAACTACAAACTTGAAAAACCAAAATCATCCATTGAACATCCTTTTATTTCTTAAAGTAATTTAATTTTTTTTTCTTCATTTAAAGTACAGTCGAACCCGGTTATAACGATTTCGGTTTATACTACACCTTGCTTATACGTCCACATATTCTGTGGTACTAATTAATTCGTCAGTGTTAGCCATAACATTACACTACTCGGTTATAACGACACAAAATATTTAGTCCCTTCCATGACGTTATAACCGGGTTCGACTGTACTCATTTTGTTTCCAATTTTGCAGCTCAGGGCAGTCGCAATGCTCGCCCCTCCGCTCTCACCTAAACCCCCAAATACAGCGTAACTTCCAGCAGACATGAATCTTCAGTACCATCTTTATGACTCAAATCTTTCATTTTAAAAGCCGGAAGCTTCATCACAGTCTTTCGAAGGTAAATCCTTCTATTCAGGTTTTCTTAAAATTATTTTAGTATCAATCTTTCATCATAAGTGAAATTTTCTTCTCAGATTTTTCAAAATGAGTTGGATATTTCTTGTTTTTCCCGTATGTAGCACCATAAGCGGACCCAGAATTTCGTGGAGAGGGGGGGGGGTGGCACGACCCTGAGGTTATATACAATATGTCTCATTTTAAAAGATTTTTATAAAAATCAAGTCAAAATCTCCGAGCCGACATCTAGTTACGTTACAGGGAAAAATTAAAACTAATTGAAGAAGAAAATAACCTATATATTCCTAAGTTTTCATTACATTTTTCAGTATTCCAATGTACCAGTCATCAGCTGATTTTAGTGGCTGATTTGGGCTGAAGCATCAACCACGTAAACCCGTTCAGAGCACTCTCTATAAAATCTGTGTTTTTTTTTTAAATTTGGTTTTGGGTAGAGTTGCCAGGCTGCAAGCCCCCCCCCGCCCCCCCTCTTGGATGCGCCAATGTGTACCACAAACACCCTGTTAATTTAGTTCTCATTAAACTTTTAAAGCCTAGTGGTAACTTTACATACCACCAGGTATAACATTAAAAAATTCTACGTGGTGCCCACATTGCTTTTATATGTTTTGTACGGATCTCAGAACAAACAGCAACTTTTGCCTTATAGAACATTAAGAGACTGGTTTTTATAACCGAAGTGGAGAGTGTTTACAGCGCGGTACGCACTGAGTCCTTATATAAAACAGATACGCTTCGTCTTTCAAGGATTAATTGAGTCAACCAGACTTCTGCAGTTACTCAGCATGCAACTGTCCCCCCCTCTGTAGCTCCTCTTGCGTACGGTAAGGCAGTTCCCTCCCACTGTCTCCAGATTTCTCCACTCACTGCGCTGAGTGTGCTCTGTAGTGACCAGCCAGCAAGTAAATTGTGTTCTTTTAACATCTTTTTTAACATTTCCTTTTGCCAGCAAGTGTTAACAGGTAATTTTACGCTCTCCCTTGTCTCTCCCACTAAAGCCAAAGGACTCGGAACGGTTGGGACTGTCTGTTTAAAAATCAGTTCCCCCATATATAAGAATCAAAAGTCTCTTTTTTTTTAGACGAAGCTTTATCAAGTACTTTGGTTCTCTAGCGTCATGTGACGCCAAGAGATGGTTGCAATTCCCGGAATTCAAAGGAATGTGGATACAGAGGCCGTGTCTTACTATCCCCGCATCCGCCACCAGAGCCTTGCAATGGGCCCGAATATATGGTGCCTCGGCCAAAATTCAAACCGGGCAGTCTGTAATAAAATTCAGAAGCAGTACCGCTTGGGACACTTTCTGGTTCATTCTTGGTGTGTCACATCCCTTTTTGTTGTTTAATATGAGTCAAAGTTATTTTACTCATTCCACACAATTGTATTGGTAAACAAATGACCTTGTTTTTCACAAATAACTAGCTACATGTTCCGGCTTATTAACCCTTTAAAGACGAAGTGTGTCTGTTTTATATAAGGACTCAGTGCGTACCGCGCTGTAAACACTCTCCACTTCGGTTATAAAAACCAATCTCTTAATGTTTTATAAGGCAAAAGTTGCTGTTTGTTCTGAGATCCGTACAAAACACATAAACGCAATGTGGGCACCACGTAGAATTTTTAAATGTTAAACCTGGTCGTACGTAAAGTTACCGCTAGGCTTTAAACGGTTAATTTATATCGACGTTTCAGCATATTAACATTATGTTTTAAAAGCCTTAGTGACAATTTGACAGATCACACTATTTGAGTGGTCCGATGTCAGAAGACGATGCGCACTGCTGGTAAAGGTCATGGCTTTAGAGAATTCCTCCGCTCTGTCTAATTTTACTTTCCCTCCAGGTCCCCAGAGGGGCCCATGTCAAACAGACCAAAGTGCTTGCTACTACTGGAGACTGTCACGTGGTTGTCACTATCAATATCCGTACTTGCTTCAAGTTAGGAGAAAATGGGAAGATAAAAACACAGCCCATGTTAGAGGTAACCATGAAATGAGAATTACTGGAGACAGGTAGGTAGGTAGGTAGGTAGGTAGGTAGGTAGGTAGGTAGGTAGGTAGGTAGTAGTGGTGGTGGTGGTGGTGGTGGTGGTGGTGGTAGTAGTAGTAGTAGTAGTAGTAGTAGTAGTAGTAGTAGTAGTAGTAGTAGCAGCAGTAAATAGGTAAGTTTAACCCATTAAATCCTAGCGGTATCTTTACGTACCACCAGGTTTAAAACTGAAAAGTATCACATGCTGTTCACATTGCTTTATGTGTTTTGTGTGCATCTCAGAACAAACAGCGATTATTTCCCTGTGCAGCATTAACTGACTGGTTTTTATAACCGAAGTGGAGAGTGTTTACTGCGCGGTACGCACTGAGTCCTTATATAAAATAGGTTACGTTTCGTCTTTAAAGGCTTAAGTTACATATTGAAGGGTGGCAGCCCGTGATAGCGTAGCCGGTACAGCGACTCGCTACGGGCTGGACGAACTGTGGTGGTGGTAGGAACTTTTCTGTTCTCCACACCTGTCCGGGCCTGCACTGGAGCCCTCTCAGCCTCCTGTAAAATGGGTACCAGGAGTTCTTCCCAGGGGTAAAGCGGCCACAGCATGACTTTGACAACTCACCCCGTCTAGCGCCGAGGTTAAGATTGAATAGAGCTGCACCCCTACTCCGCCTCTGTGCCTTCAAGGCATGTTAGGGGAGACCTTTACCTTTGCGCTTACTTCACATATTTGAAGAATCATGATTTGCAAAATGTTGGTGTTACATGGGCACGCATTCATGTAAAGAATGAACCGAAACTCCTAAATAAATAAATAAAATAATTAAAATAAATAAAATAAATAAATAAAATAAATAAGCGATTGGCCGAATTAGCGCCATTCTGTTCATAGAAAGGCCAGATTACTCAAAGGGAATATCGAGTAAAGAATAGCATTAGGAGAAAGGTGTGGGGGAAGGTTCAATCGTGGAGTCAGAACAACCAACACCTTTAACTGCTTCAGGAATCTTACTTTCTATGCACCCGGTTGTAAACAGTTCTGGCTGAGCGGTGCAGGCGGTTACGTTCGCATACTTTTCGTGTAATTGCGTAACAAGAGACACAGCAGATCCACCCCATCCCCCTACATACAACAGACGAGTCCACTTGACCAAGACTACCCATGATTCATGGTTTCAAAATTCTGTTTTGCGACACCGCATCGACCGTAAATTTTTGTCTAAACGTCGGACGTAAATGGATCCATAGATTTTGATTTGCATAGCGGACTCTGAAAATCAGAACCAATAGATAGCTCATACAATGCTTACCAGTTCCTACCTTCCAGAAAAAACACGGCATGAACATTACAAAAACCAGTAGATAACAAAAAACTTTAAAACACCAACGAATGCACAAAGAGTTTTTTCGACAATTATAACACACTCCAACATGTATCGGCCCTGCTGGGTCATCTTCAGGGAGAAACCTTCCGTTGCATTGCAGTTCATAGTCAACAGCACATTCTCGCTTAACTGTATAGTGCAACCAAGTGTAACGACAACGGAAGGTTTCTCCCTGAAGATGACCCAGCAGGGCCGAAACATGTAGGAGTGTGTTATAATTGACGAAAAACTCTTTGTGCCTTCGTTGGTGTTTTCAAGGTTTTTGTATAATATAGTGCACGGATATGGAACACATTAAATCTAGTAGATACGGTTCTCTTTCGTTTCCCCTTGTTTCATGGCTTATTTCTGTTCATCCAAATACTATAGGTTAGTTTCAGTTAGTTATGAGTGTTCTTTCTTTACGAAATCTTTTAAAACGCCGTTTGCCGTCAGTCTCGACTGCAGTAAAATAACTGCGCATTATTTTTAAAATACAGTTGCGGGAGCCGTTTTTTGACCGCCCCTGGGCTTATACATGGTGATCGCTGTGCTTCAGATAATACTGGGGATAACACTGCAGTGTATCCTGATATGCAAATTAGGCTACATGTGCGCAAAACCACACGCACGCACGCACACACAATGCGAGTCAACTGTCGTGTTACTAAATGTTCAGACAGGTTGTATACGGAATAACCAGTGAGCTTTAAACGCATAATAAAATTATGTTTACGAATTGAACTCACATTTATTCTGATAAACAAAAGAAAAGCGTACGTACATTCTTTGAAAAAAATTCACTGTTCCTGAACGATGAAATAAGTGACACAAACTCAGATTTATCACTGAGTTACAGTGTCACGCAGGTGTACAGTTACCTCTGAGCTACAGTGACACAGGCCAATAGTTACCAGTGAGCTACAGTGAGGCACGGGCCTGCAATAAGCAGTGAGCTACAGTGAGACACAGGACTATTGCTACCAGTAAGCTACAGTGAAACACAGGCAATAGTTACCTGTGAGGTACAGTGACACACAGGTCAATAGTTACTAATGAGCAAGCGTGACTCTCAGGCCACTAGTTACCAGTGAGCTACAGTGACACACAGCCAATAGTTACCAGTCAGCTAACGTGACTCTCAGGCCACTAGTTACCAGTGAGCTACAGTGACACACAGGCCTATAACTACCGTTAAGTTACAGTGATATCGAAACTGCAGCATGCTCGGTAGTTGCCCGTTGCTATAGCAATTGCCTGGGCGGAAGGTTTCCCTCTGCCCCGCTCTAAGTTGCCGCTGTTTTGGTGAAAGTTGCCACTAAAATTCGCTTGTTCTAATACATCGAAAGGCCGCAGCAATCCCATAATGCACTTCGAGCAGGACATTACACAACAAGCGAATGAAGGGCGAGGATCATTGCAAACAAAGAAAACAGGTTTTACTCTCCGGGAACCGTGTATTTTCTCTGTAACACGCCTCAGACACGCGACAACTTTGTCGCTTTGGCCCACGTGTAGACTTACCGCAGACCGCTACTGATTTTCATGAAAAAGGTACGAATTTTTGTCTCTTATAGCATTCCGGCGCGCGACGAAAAATTGTATTTTTAACACCATCTTTAACACATTCTTTATATTCTCTTCCGTTCCACCCAGTAGTCTTAGAAATAAAGGAAAAAATACAAGACACAAACAAAGGAATAACGTAGGGAAGAAAGACAGAAAGGAAGATACGGCACTTTTGCTTATCGGCATATAGTGTTAATTTTCTTCCCAAGTAAAATGGAGGTAATTTTGATGCTACGCTTAATAAAGCGCTACGACACGAATGCATGTGACGGAATGAAGGTATAGCTCCACGCATTCTTAATATCGGCGCTATATGGCGTTAAGTGTTTATCTTCACTCCCCGGCTGCTTTATCCCCCAGGAAAGAACTCCCGGCACCAGTTTTATGAAACACTGGGTCGGCCCCAGAGTCGGTCTGAACGTCCTGGAGAACAGGGTATTTACGTTGTGAGTGGCTACAGCTAACGGCCTGCTCGGCTTTTTATTATCATTATTTTATATTGATTAAAAAGATATTGTAATAGAGAATATCTGAAAATACTGGACTGCATTTTGTTGGACTGAATACTGTATTATTATTACCCCTTTAAAGACGAAGCGTATCTGTTTTATATAAGGATTCAGTGCGTACCGCGCTGTAAACACTCTCCATTTCGGTTATAAAAACCAGTCTCTTGATTTTTTTTCACTTTGTTTTCACAGCAATGTGTCACAGCATGATTTGTGAATCGTGATGGTGCCTTTCATTATTAACGTTATGTATTATATTTCACCAATTTTACGACGATTTAACAGTGCGCCTCGTTACATTTTATCAGTCTCTATGACAATTTAACAGTGTGCCACGGCATGATAAGTAAAAGTGTGGTGTTGCCTTTGATCATGACGTTGTGTACTAGCATTTTACCAGCTCTTATCAAGTTTTAACAAACTGCAGAAGTACTGAGTGTGTGTATATGTTATGTTTTTAGCAACCACTTCTTTTAATATTGTATGTAAACATCGCCCGAGTGATTAGGGTCTTAAATCTGCACGATCCCCCTGAAGATGGCGTCATGCTGCGCCGAAACATGTCGGGGTAAGACAGAATAAGTGAATAAAGGTGATTTTATCACATACAGTGCATTTCGTTGGTGATTTTACTTGTGATACAGTCTCTTGATATTTTATAAGGCAAAAGTTGCTGTTTGTTCTGAGATCCGTACAAAACACATAAACGCAATGTGAGCACCACGTAGAATTTTTTAATGTTAAACCTGGTGGCACGTAAAGTTACCGCTAGGCTTTAAAAGGTTAATGTAAATAACGAATGGTATGACACATTACTGTCAACTTAACGAGTTTATTGTTTACCAGTTGAGCAGTTAATTACTAAGTTAGTTAATTACTCAACTAAAGGCCTTTAAACGTAGTTAATAAATGATTTAGAATGTTGTAAAGTTGAAATATTTGGAAACAAGAGCAGGTGTGTTTTTTACGAAGAACTGAAAAACACATTAAATTCAGTGAAGGGTCGAGTGTATTGTTTTCTGAAGCGTCAGTCTTCCCGTCTCTCACATAGAAACGTAACTACCAACATCTTAAACACAGCTTCACCTCTAATTTTATACAGGTGTTAAAGTCTTCGTCTGCCCCCTCGCAGTAACAACATGATCGATTAATTACGAGTACAGGGTGCTAAGAAGAATGTCAAGAAATAAGAGAAGGTAAGACAGGACTGGGATTGCGGGTTCGAATCCCGTTGAGAGCATAGACGTTCTTTGGTTGTCTTTGTTGTGTAGGTAGCGGCCTGATCACTTGTACAGAGGAGTCCTACCGAGTGTGTGTGTGTGTGTGTGTCTAATTATGTGTGATTTAGAAACCTCAAAAGTGAAGCTGCCTAGGCCCGATTGGGGCTGTTGGGCCACAGAAAAACAAAAACAAAAGAGAGACATCTGGAAGAACCTGGACAGTGAGGAGCTTCTTCACATGCTTTTATGGTAATCAAGTGAGGGGAAGAGATGGTAGGACATGTAGCACGAGGGTCATATTTGAAGAATTTATACATCTCAGAAAACCTAAAGATATCACTTCTCGTGCATCGTTGTAGGTGATGGTATAATATTAAAACTTGTCATAAAGGCATAGAATGTTGCGTCGTGTCACTTATGACAGAATAAAATTTTGATATTTTTTAAACGCGGTAATGACCCTCCGGTTTCTAAATTTCTTGCCTGACCATCTGGCTGTTTGTTGCAGTTGCCCAGTCATTCCCGCCCTGTTGATTCCTGTCAGCCAGTGTCCACACAGTTTAGCAAGATGCTACCGTGCTGCTATCTGCATATCGTGCCTGTAACCATAACAGTCCATTCAAGGTCTGCAGTTCCAGCTGTGGGTTGGGCCCCTTATGAAATACGCCGATGCATGTTATATAAACCTACTCGACGTTCCCATACCTACGCTGCCGAAGTTCTAAGTCTTCACTGGTATTATGCTGTGTCATTTGGCAAATATTTTTACACATTTCAAGGTCAAGCATCGTAAGCTCTTGGATTGCTTCACCCTGAAGATGAAGGCAATAATAACCTTCGAAGGGTCGGGAAATATTTACCAATCGACGCAACGTAATACCCCCCAAAAAAACTTGAATACTTAACAACATCGCGATGGCAACCTGAAATCTCGACCTTACGAAAATCCCTAATGAGGTTTCACTCTGGCAGAATGTCGGGCTGTTATTCGGGAAGACGCCATGATGGCTTCCCGTGAAATCCTTACATATTCGCCATAGGAATTTTCCATGTCATGTGAAGTTACATAAACTGCGCAGCTGAAACATTATGCTGCGTCATTACAAATTTGGCAGACTTCTACATATTTTAACAGCAGTTACCATCACGTGATAAAAAACAGTGACATCTTGTTCAGCCCTGTTTTATTAACCCAACCGCCTGCGTTGCGATTTGTTTACTACGCTGTTGCCGCATATATAAACATTACTTTATCTGACAACTCACGTAACTTCCCGTCGGCTCTCTTACCTTAAAAAACTTCGGATTGTAATGAACAACGTGTTTGTTGGATTTGACGCGCGTCTGCAAGCCGAAGGAAAATATTTCCGCCACCTCTTTTGAGACGGTAACAACTTAATATTAACAGCAGTACACTGAACTGAAACGCGTGAAATCACGACTCGCGGGAAAACTGGATTCAGCGATGATTGCTCCACTGTTTGCCGTCACCCGAAACCGAGTGACGAGCGACGTGAATTGTCAGATAAAATAATGTCCTTGTACTTTATCTACATATTTTTAGGATATTCGCATTTCAGTTGTTTGGATTATGATACAGTTTTTACGATAGGCGTCTGACGTTTCGGCCACATAGTTTTCCTCCTTCTCCAAGGTAGTACGGAGGCAGTATTTTCCTTCAGAACGGTGAAAATCGCCTATTCGACATAACTATGTCACAAGTCAGAGGATCATTAATGATCCAGATGATTTGATGCGAGATTGAATTGCATCTTACTTTGATACAACGCACAATATGGTTCCGTTCTTCTGAGTTATTACGTTGAATACTGGGGTACTTGCCGACGTTTCGAATGAACCTACAACTTTCCTTCGAAACGTCTGTAGTCAAATAACTCTGTTATTCGGTCTAACAAAGCAGGAAATAACTGAATGTTTCAACGCCTGTGCTGTACATATCTCAAACCAATGAAGAATATACACACAAACGCAATTTAAGTTGCAATCATCCGGCGATCTGCGGATCACCAGTTATCAGCAGAACAAGTGTTTTGACATCGGGTACCGGATGACGCGTCTCGTGACCCTGAGACTTGGCTACACGATCGGAATTTAAATTGTGCGCAACAATCAGTGACGTCACAGTGAATTTGAAAGGCGTTTGCATAAAGTAGTTACGAGCTGGTGATTACGTGGGTGTGGGTTTAGACCCCTTCCACTGCCGTGTTATACAATAATGCACATTCCCTCCACAAAACAACTTTCACCAGGAGCAGGACAGAGTATAGGTTGCTTGGAGGGGAGAGGGGTACAGACCTTGAGCCTTATGATAAATGTGAAAACAGCTGCGTATTTTGGAGGTCCGGGATTCGAAATCTCGACAAGGAGACGGCAACCTTTAACCTGTGAAATTTATAAGGATTTGGAGTGCACGTCAGAAAAATATGGCGTTTAAAATAAAATCCACTGTGGCTGTAACGCATTCAGATTGCTGTAATGGTTCAAATTTCAAAGAAGTTGGGATAGCTCAGTTAGTATAGTGACTAGGCTACGGACTGGAAGGTTTTAGGTTCGAATCTGAATAGGAAGAGAAGATTTTACCTTATCCAAAACCTTCAGACCGGTTCCGGCTCACACAGAGGCCCCCCCCCCCCCCCAAACTGTGGGTAGCATCTTTCTTTCATGGAGGTAAAAAGGCCGCGGCTTGGCTTTAACCACTAATCTCCTTCTAAGGCCGAGGTTAAGAATGTGTGGGTGTACACTTCCACTGTTCCTGTATGCTTTCATCACGCGGATAGGCATGCACTTACCTTTTAATGATTTAACCTTTTAAAGCCTAGCGGTAACTTTACGTACCATCAGGTTTAACATTAAAAAATTCTACGTGGTGCCCACATTGCGTTTATGTGTTTTGTACGGATCTCAGAACAAACAGCAACTTTTGCCTTATAAAGCATTAAGAGACTGGTTTTTATAACCGAAGTGGAGAGGGTTTACAGCGCGGTACGCACTGAGTCCTTATATAAAACAGATACGCTTCGTCTTTAAAGGGTTAAATGCGATTAATTTAAGCGTGATAATAAAAGAACTCAGGACAGGAAATTAAATTACATAAATAATATTTTGGAGTTGCACTAAAAGCCAGAAGGTCGCGGGTTCGATTCCCGATGGTGTCATTGCAACTGACGTAATCCTTCCGATCGCATTATGGCCCTGGGGTCGACTCGACGTCTGACAGAAATGAAGACCAGGAAGATTTCCTGAGGGGTAGAGGCGGCCGGTGTGTAGGGCTGACAACCTTACCACCTTCATGTGCTGATTGTCTAGAAATTCTTGAAGCCTCAACCTCCTGGAACCCTAAGGGCCTGTCCAGGCCTGTAATCGGATAGCCTTTTTAAATATTCTGATCTGGTTTCCTTTTTGGGGGGAATTGGCGTGTCGTTGCTGGGTGATTGGTGCCCGACGTTTCCAGAACACGTTACGGTCTCGTCTTCAAGCTCCGAAACGTCGAAGAAGAATGTAACGCACCATCATCCAGTAACCTGGTGCCACACCCTAAAACAGTAGACACCGCAAGTGTGCCGCTAAGAACGCCTACATATACGAATATTTTGACGTGCTGTAGTTGGCACTTTATTTCCAAGAAATACATAAAAATCCCTGTAGTTTCCTTACGGGTAATTTTCTTTCAAGAGTTTCCAAGGCTTCCTAACCCCTCGGAAAGCAAAGAACAAATCAAAGAGAGGGAAAGGATTAAAGAGGCACAATACAGTAAAAAATCGTTCTTTTCTTATTTATAATAATTATACGTCCATTTATCGGAAGTGTCTACAAGGAAAACCAAGCACGCCTTCGGAATATTCCGGTGTTCTTAACGAGTTCACTCTAGCAGTTCCCACCAGTAAATAGCAACAATTCTCGAAATTCAGTTACAGCCCTCTTAAATAATCAAATATAGCGACAATATGTCCCAATTATCCACAGCCATTAACCCTTTAAAGACGAAACGTATCTGTTTTATATAAGGACTCAGTGCGTACCGCGCTGTAAACACTCTCCACTTCTGTTATAAAAACCAATCTCTTCATGTTTTATAAGGCAAAAGTTGCTGTTTGTTCTGAGATCCGTACAAAACACATAAACGCAATGTGGGCACCACGTAGAATTTTTTAATGTTAAACCTGGTGGTACGTAAAGTTACCGCTAGGCTTTAAAAGGTTAAGTGTTTGTTTTCAAGCGCACGTAGCAGGAACACTGGAGGGGGGGGGGGGAGGGGTGGGCGGATGGCGGATTAAACACCTGAAACGAACGCAGGAACACGTGAAATTAGTGAAAGTGGCGCAGATTCTTAGCGTTGCACTGGACAGCAGAAGTGGTTACCGAAAGGTGATATTTCTGTTACTGTCGAGACACAAGTGGCCGTAAAAAAATCGCAATCTATCACACAATTATTCTTTTGCTGTTAATTTCAATAACATAAATATCTGTTGGGGATAGATAAAGAAATAAACACGGCTAAGGCAACAGAAATTCCGTTATAAGATCTCTTCCAGTCTCCCAGAAAACACATCGCATCTCCATCATAAACATTTGTAATTTAACATTTAGGGAAGCAATGGCAAGTCAGTGTTAAACTGACTTGAAATATAGAAATTCTACCTGTGAGCTGATAATTTTCCGGACGTTTTAGTAGATAATAGAGATAGTTACATGGTCATTAAAGACCGACATGTGTGTTACCAGCTGACGGTTCCGGTAACTTGTCGAAACAAGACATTGTACGTTACTATATGACGTTAGGAATACTGCTGTTAGACATAATGCAGAAGTACGTAATAGAACCCAAGGTCACGTCAGAAAGTGCATATCTTCCACTGTCTTTCTAAAACGTGTGGCACTTGTGAACAAAATACATCAAGGACATTTCCTTCCTAATCCCCTCTAACACTTAGCCATTAACAAGTACTTTAACCTGTTGCACTAATCTTTAACCTTTTAAAGCCTAGCGGTAACTTTACGTACCACCAGGTATAACATTAAAAAATTCTACGTGGTGTCCACATTGCATTTATGTGTTTTGTACGGATCTCAGAACAAACAGCAACTTTTGCCTTATAAAACATTAAGAGACTGGTTTTTATAACCGAAGTGGAGAGTGTTTACAGCGCGGTACGCTCTGAGTCCTTATATAAAACAGATACGCTTCGTCCTTAAAGGGTTAAACTGACGAGAGGGGACATGAAAACAGGTATGTTTTAAACACGTGCTCTGTAAATTTATGTACATAATTTATTGTAAAGTTTCTTTTAAAAATAAATTTCATGTTGCAAACTAAATCTCTCTCTCTCTCTCTCTCTCTCTCTGTCACACACACACACACACACACACACACACACACACACAGGCACTACCAAGTCAGACCGCATTTTCCCTTGTGACTCCTATACTCGGGGCATCGAAAAATGTTTGAAATAAAAGTTCTGATTATCAGTAACATATGTTTGACAGTATGAACCAGATCTTTCGTACTATGACCTGTGTCTGAGAAGTTGGATTTATCTCCATTTAAGCTTATGTAAAGTGGGGCTTTGGAAAGTGGCCAATGGTGGGGATCTTTTAAACATGAGAATAAATCTTCGGGTTCCAGACCCTTGAAAATAGGACCAATAGAATTTTTCTGAAACGTAGGTAGCTAGATACCAATCTACGGTGGGTAATATCCCAGAAGAGCAATATTCCAAACATTCGCTTTATAAGAACGACTAGCTTCCATTAAATTATAATGGACTTGAGAAAAACTGGTGTAAATTAAATGCAGGTTACGTCAGCCTTGAATGCTGATTCGTGATGTGGAGCCATATGTATAACTAACATACTAACCAAGTATTAGTGCCTAATTCCTAACAGATATCAGACACAAAACCGAAATTCAGAGCAGTGTTTAAGGGTCTGTGAAAGTACACCGTGAGTCTAAATCTGCAGTAGAACCCGGTTACAACGACATCGGTTTATACGACACATCGCCTATAGTGTCAGATATTCTGTGGTACCAATTACTTCCTCACTGTTAACCATAACGTTATAGCCCTCGATTTTAACGACACTCTTTTATAACGACACAAAATATTTAAGGGTCTGTGAAAGTACACCGTGAGTCTAAATCTGCAGTAGAACCCGGTTATAACGACATCGGTTTATACGACACCTCGCCTATAGCGTCAGATATTCTGTGGTACCACTTACTTCCTCGCTATTAACCATAACGTTATAGCCCTCGATTTTAACGACACTCGTTTATAACGACACAAAATATTCAGCCCCATTTACGACCTTATAACCAAGTTCGTGTCTATAAAGAACAGAAATAAGGAAACAGATAGGAGAAGATATAAGGAAATGAAAAGATAAAGATAGGGAAGGGAATAAATAAGCGAATAAAAGTGAAAGAGAAAGATAGAGGCAGGAAAGGTAACAAGAAGATAGCAAGAACGAGTAAGAAGAAAATATTATATAACAAAAATTCAATGTTCTGTACGTCAGTTTGGACATCCCTGGACATTTGCGAAGGTTTTAATAATCATTTACAGATGAAACAAAGCGAACATATTACTGGCGAAACAATTAGGCCTTGTTTTCTTCCGCATGTCAAATTTATCTCTTCTCATCCTCCTGTGAACTTCCACGGCCTTGTGTGTGCAGAGTGGCCGCGGCCCGTGTGCGCACACAGGGGCCTTGGATCTGCATAAGATTAATTTCAACAACAAGCTGTCGCTGTGGAATTTAGCCGTTTGTTGGGTGTAGTAGAGTGATAACTCCATACATTCTATACACCAGCAGAAAATTGAGGCGACTGGTCAGTGTCGTGCACCTGCTGCTATACGCAGTTGGGTTACATTTGAAAGGTGACTGGGTGGCTCGTAGGAAGGGAGGTATCTGTCGAGAATGGGTATGCAATGAAGGGTAAAGCCTGTGACGGTTCGGAGAGGGTCAAGATATATTGATATCTGACAGAAAGACGAAAAATGTGAGAAAGGGAGGACAAATAAGTGGAAAATAGGAAGGAAATAAGAGAGGTTGAGGAGGAGGATGAGAATTAGAAGCAGAAAAATTACGAAAAAAAAAATAAAAAAGAGAAAGAGAATAAGAAGGCAGTAGAAAATAAAATTATAAAAATGATAGAAAGGGGATTGAACCTATAAGAATAAGTAGAAAGACGAAGAAAGGAAGTACAAAATACAGTAAGGATAAAACGAAAAGGAAGCTTCCCCCGTGGCAAAGTGGCGGAGGCGTGATGCAGTAAGAGATTACAGCCGAGATTAATCCTTTACAGATGAAGCGTATCTGTTTTATGTAAGGACTCAGTGCGTACCGCGCTGTAAACACTCTCCACTTTGGTTATAAAAACCAGTCTCTTAATGTTTTATAAGGCAAAAGTTGCTGTTTGTTCTGAGATCCGTACAAAACACATAAACGCAATGTGGGCACCACGTGGAATTATTTAATTTTAAACCTGGTCATATGTAAAGTTACCGCTAGGCTTTAAACGGTTAAAAATGAGTCGAGCTATACGTCTACGTCCACTTACACCTTCATGGTGTGGACAATTTCATCTTTTAAATTTACAGCCACGTTTAAAATTAATAACTCTAAATTTTTAGCCATACAGTGTGTTTGCAATAAAGAAATATTATTTCTCCATTCATCGTTCACCAACTACACTTTTGCGACACAAGCAAATTGTTCTCTGGGTGGTACGAACTGGATCTGCATATCGCTCCTGTTTTGCAAAAAGGGGCTAACTGCCACTTTGAGCTACATAAAGTTATGTGTGGTGAATCAACTAGTGGTGTTCTATGATATGTAAAAAGATGACAACTCCATTTTCAAGAATAACCAAGACAGGTGGGGTATATCCTACCTCTCAAAACATTTGTCGTATATAAAATGGAGCCACCGCCTTGCTTCCTCTGCAAAATTAATATTTTGTGCGTTGTCTCCTTTTTACAAAATACAGACAATATGTAATATAGTATTAATTTTAATTTTCAAAGAAATTATCTATAAAACTGGTGTGTTATCATATGTTATCTCTAGGAAAGTGTCCTTAATGCATCGAAACAGTTTCCACTTGCCTGGAAGAACTGGTTATTTTATCGGAACCACAAAAAGCGACCAGCTGTGGCACAATTTATAACTTTGTCAACTGACATACATTTCATTATCATTCGACTAAGTATTTTTGTGAAATTTAGAAACTCAAATCATTTAGCCGAAACGTCCTTGTAATGTGTTCTTGCAAAAGTTTGTAATATGACTGTCCTTTTGAAACACACATGTATGTTACTTACGACTCGCAATTCTTAATTAATCTCCTATATTTAATAACGTTAATTCAAATGCATTTTTTTATTACAGTCGAACACGAACTTGTCGTACTGTCACTTGACAAGTATTTCTCAGCTAAGTAGGTATTTAGTGGCAAAAAGTATGATTGTGATGAATGATGAATTAATATGGGTGTGGCACAAACCAGTTGTGGTCTTTCATCATTAAATCACCACATCTGATAGTCGTCTTCTGGATTTTTTGCACCCTGTAGTGTAATTTTTTCGACGTTTCGGAGTAACATCTGCCCCCACTTTATTGACGACTGAAAATGGTTCAGACAGATGTCGGTTCTAAGTTTGAACTTAATAACCTGTACTCATCACCAAATATTATTCGGGTGATCAAATCGAGAAGAATGAGATAGGCGGGGCACGTAGCACGTATGGGGGAAAAGAGAGGTGCGTACAGGATTTTGGTGGGGAGACCTGAGGGAAGGCGACCACTTGGAAGACCCAGGCGTATATGGGAGGATATTAAAATGGATCTTCAAGAAATGGGATGGGGGCATAGACTGGAATGAGCTGGCTCAGGATAGGGACAGGTGGCGGGCTCTTGTGAATGCGGTAATAAACTTCCGGGTTCCATAAAATGCGGGTAATTTCTTGACTAGCTGAGAAACTGTCAGCTTCTCAAGAAGGCCTCTGCTCCATGGAGTTAGTTAGTTAGTTAGTTAGTTAGTTAGTTAGTCGGTCGGTCAGTCAGTCAGTCAGTCAGTCAGTCAGTCAGTCAGTCAGTCAGTCAGTCAGTCAGTGAGTTAGTTAGTTAGTTAGTTAGTTAGTTAGTTAGTTAGTTAGTTAGTTAGTTAGTTAGTTAGTTAGTTAGTTAGTTAGTTAGTTAGTTAGTTAGTTAGTCGGCTATAAGTTTTCCTATATAACCGACAGGTTTTCGTCCTGCTGACCATGCAGATATGACAAAACATTTTCGCGTAAAAGTGGCGCAGTATTGCCTAAACATGTACTGAAGCGAAAAACTGATGAATTATTCATTCAACTTCGCCGCGTAAACAAATATATAGTATCATTTGCACGCTCACAGAAGTTAGTCGCTGAATCATATACTGAGACAGTTCAAACCAATTCACACCTTATCGCCCTATTTGTACAAAATCGATTTTAATACTATCATCTGTGCAGGGCTACAGAAGTATATGCGGTTCCACGATGTCCCCCCATGTGCCGCGGGGGGGGGGGGGGGGGTCAAAGTCTAGTTGTACTTCAGATTTAATGTCAAATAGCCTTACACAGTCGAACCCGGTTATAACGACATCGGTTTACACGACACCTCGTCTATAGCGTCAGATATTTTGGTGTACAAATTCCTCACAGTTAACCATAACATTAGACTCCTCTTTTATAACGACACAAAATATTCAGTCCCTTTCATGATGTTATAACCGAGTCGGGCTATATTTTGTACGTACATTTTTATACCGGTTTATGTGCATTGTCAGACCAGGACTATCCGTAGGCAGGTTCACCAAATTTATTTTTACACTGGACCCAGAAAACCAGCCATGTTTCTCTGTCGTGTTTCTCTGAATTAAGTGCATCTTTGATGTTTTCAAATAAAAATATTTATACACATTTCTCACTGTACAAAGAGGGTGACGTCCATTTACCGCCTTCAAATGCAAACACAGTTAGATGCCGTCCTCACAACTTATTTTTAGTTCAAAAGTTAAAATCGGCTACATGTTTCAACCAGCCAGGTGGTCATCATCAGGCCATATTACAAATGTAATAGGAAGAAACTTCTGCCATTGAGATCTCACTTGGCATTACATGTCACAGTAATTGTTGTGCATACAATTTAATTGGTACAAACATGTAAAGTTTGAAAATTTGTAAAATACAGAGTTAAAAATATGAAGATAAAAATTAATATTAAAAATAGTTTATAAACTATAAAGATGAAAATCAGTAGTTAAAAATAGTTTATAAACTATAAAGATAAAAATCAATATTTAAAAAGTTTATAACCTATAAAGATAAAAATTAATATTAAAAATAGTTTATAAACTATAAAGATGAAAATCAATATTTAAAAAATAGTTTATAAACTATAAAGATAAAAATCAATATTTAAAAATGGTTTATAACTCTGTATTTTACAAATTTTCAAACTTTACATGTTTGTACCAATTAAATTGTATGCACAACAATTACTCTGACATGTAATGCCAAGTGAGATCTCAATGGCAGAAGTTTCTTCCTATTACATTTGTAATAAGACCTGATGATGACCACCTGGCTGGTTGAAACATGTAGCCAGTTTTAACTTTTGAACTAAAAATAAGTTGTGAGGACGGCATCTGTGCTTATATTTATAATATACTCGACAACGATATGCATTCTATAAAGATTACCCGCCTTTAACTTAACCACGGAATAGCATTAGAAGCACCTTCTTATGTAATATTTTACATTCTCCTTCTGCTTTCTCTATCTCTAAAGCTCGAAATCAATGTGTTATGTAAAACCACAATGAGAAGCATTCTACTACAGTTCACTCCAAACTATCTATTGTCATTTTGTTTGCCGTGTAAGAGCCGGGTGGGAAAGTAGGCTGCTGCGGTAAGGATACTGTCACAAATGTGACTTGGGCAGGCCAGCAGACAGACAGACAGCTGCAACTTTCATCTCTTGCCGGTGCGAGATATTTCACAGCAAACTGGAGCACTGGCCGAGCTACGGACAACAGCGACCTAAGTCCCTCTCTATGCTGGACACATATGAGCTAGATCAAGGATGGGGAATTATTTTTTATTATTTGGACAGACGGATTTATTTCGAAGTAAACAACAGCTGGACAGCCTCGAGAGGCAAATTCTGTCCCTCAAAAATATTTAAACAGCAATCAACAATTCGTACCAACTGAAAGTACTTTATACACCGTCTAATGAAATATGTAAGAACTGTGTTGTTATTATTAATGAATGATACAAACAAGTTTTGCCAGTCTCTGATTAAAGTTATCTGGGTGTTAAGACACACAATAAAACCAATCTGAAAGAGGACATACTTGACACTCATACTAAATCATGGGCAAAATAGAATTGTCCGTGTGCTAAATTAAACGTGTGAAGACTAAAGAGGACAACCTGAAAGTACCTTTCTGTGGAGTTATCCACAAGACCTGAAACACTATTGTTTCATTCGAAGTTTTCAGGCTTTGTCCAGTTGTTCTTCTCACAGGAGTAGCGTTAAAGAGCACTGATCGAGTGATACTGACAGAGGAGAAACTGAAGTAGTCGGAGCATTGCTGCTTCAGTGACACTTCTTCAACCACAAATCCCACAAGAAACAGCCTGGCATTAAAACTGATAAAAGGATACAAGGAAACTCGTCAAGATACCCCATTTTACAGCCGAGTTTTGAGCTGGGTACGTAAGGATTACCGTGCCAGTCAGCCGATTTATGTATGGCATTACGACATATAAAATTAACCTTTTAAAGCCTAGCGGTAACTTGAAATACGACCAGGTTTAACATTAAAAAATTCTACGTGGTGCCCACATTGCGTTTATGTGTTTTGTACGGATCTCAGAACAAACAGCAACTTTTGCCTTATAAAACATTAAGAGACTGGTTTTTATAACCGAAGTGGAGAGTGTTTACAGCGCGGTACGCACTGAGTCCTTATATAAAACTGACACGCTTCCTCTTTAAAGGGTTAACGCTTTCATATGCTGACGGTCCAATTGTTGGAAAGCATAAAACGCAGCGCGCGTATGACGACCACTTTCTTGGCAGGTGTTCAGGTAACTGGTCACAATTTCGAAGGCAAGGCCATCACTTGCTAACTAGTATTACTAACACAAGCTCAAACACTCTAGTAAAAGTTGAATGTAAAATAAAAGAAATAGCATGGTTGCATTACCTTGAATTACATCAAATTAATTTCCGTCCTGATCCAGAGAAATGCTAATTAATTACCAGCAACTTTTTTACTGAAACTTCTGGCGTAGTTTTTCGCATACCTGCTCCATATTCTAGGGAATCCAAGTTCGATTCCAAACGCGACTTTCTGCTATCATGAATTCACTTTGTAAGTTTTTTCTGTCTCCTTTCAGATGATAAATTAAAATCAGCCACGACTTTTTCTGTCACATGTTTCCTAAGTTATCTTTCAAAATCAGTAATCAAATGGACTCTATTAACCCTTTAAAGACGAAGTGTATCTGTTTTTATATAAGGACTCAGTGCGTACCGCGCTGTAAACACTCTCCACTTCGGTTATAAAAACCAGTCTCTTAATGTTTTATAAGGCAAAAGTTGCTGTTTGTTCTGAGATCCACACAAAACACATAAACGCAATGTGGGCACCATGTAGAATTTTTTAATGTTCAACCTGATGGTACGTAAAGTTACCGTTAGGCTTTAAAAGGTTAAACTATTCGCTTGATAACCGGTCATTAAGAATATCAAAAATCGATAAATCTAAATAATTTAATAGTGTTACTTGAAACCTGTTTCAAAAATTGAAATGATGAATGAAGTAGGTAGACACAGCTGGAAAGAACAACATTATTTATGTCCAATTTATTATGTAAGAGCTGTTTGAATATTAATGGCTCTTTATGGTGCTCTTTACCATTTTACTGAGTTGTGAAAGGCAATAGTGCAGCTACAAATCCTCGACATCAAAGGCCGTAAGTGGCCTGCTGTAAACACCAGTAGCAGAATGTGCAGACCTTACTCTTAACAAGTAAAACAAATCGAAATTAAACAGGTCCACAGTATTTCCTAATTAACACAATAGGCCCATAACTAGACAGCAACACTTCTCAGGATTCTTTAACCCTCTAAAGCCCAGCAGTTACTTTATGTACCGCCAGGTTTAACATTCAGCAATGCTACGTTCTGCCCACACAGTGTGTTTATGTGTTTTGTGTGGATCTCAGAACAAACAGCGATTATTTCCCTATACAGCATTAACTGACTGGTTTTTATAACCGAGACGGAGTGTGTTTACTGCGCGGTACGGACTGTAGCCTTTTAAAGTCCAGTGGTTACTGTATGTACCGCCAGATTTAACATTCAGCAATCCTACGTTCTGCCCACACAGTGTGTTTATGTGTTTTGTGTGGATCTCAGAACAAACAGCGATTATTTCCCTATACAGCATTAACTGACTGGTTTTTATAACCGAGACGGAGTGTGTTTACTGCGCGGTACGGACTGGGTCTTTAAATGCCACGTTCTGCCCACACAGTGTATTTATGTGTTTTGTGTGGATTTCATAACAAACAGCGATTATTTCCCTATATAGCATTAACTGACTGGTTTTTATAACCGAGATGGAGTGTGTTTACTGCGCGGTACGGACTGGGTCTTTAAAATAGAACGGAATAAGTTTCGTCCTTAAAAGTTTAAATTTAAGATAGTGTGACCTGGTAGAACACAAGCAGCTACATATAAATGCATAGGTGAATATTATTGTTCGAAAATAAAAAAAATATTTTTAAAATACAATAAGTGTTGAACGGGCACGCGGTGGCGCAGTTGGTTGAGGCACTGCGCTACAAACCGGAAGGTCGCGGGTTTGATTCCTGATGGTGTCATTGGAATTTTTCATTGACATAACCCTTCCGGCCGCACTACGGTCCCGGGATCAACTCAGCCTCTAACAGAAATGAGTACCAGGAATATTTCCTTGGGGGTAAAGGCGGCCGGTGCCTAGGGCTGACAACCTTACCACCTTCATGTACCGACTGTCTAGAAATCTGGGAGCCTCAAACCTCCTGGAAACCTAAGGGCCTGCCCAGCCCTATAATGGGACTGCTTTACCTTTACATGTTGAACATGTTTCTTACAACGAAATAAGAAAAAAGCAAAAACAGGGCGTTGCAAAAGTCTCATCACACCACAGACATGTCAGTTGAAATTCACTCACACAACACTTACATTTACTGACTACGCAGAAGGTTCAAAGTGGCTTCCTTCTACAGCGGCACATTGTACATGCCTTTCTGCCCTGACCGGGGCGAGTTTTACCGCACGCGTCCGGACCTGTCCGACCCATCCTCCTATGCAAAAGGTACCGTGTCATTCCCCGGTGTAAATTGGCCGGAGTGTGGCTTTGACAACCCACCCCCACCGTGCTCAATATGGTCCGTTAGCGTACCCTATTTTGTGTCACCTTAATCTATTGGTTCACATCCTGTACATTTTTACACTGTACAATGTACGTACATTGAGCTAAGTTTCTTTTGTGTATTCTGAGGAAGACCCCTCATTAATTTTTTTTCTTCTGTACGTAGTACACATCCATTCAATCTCACCCTGCATACGTACAAAAAAAATAAATTTGCCCCTGTCCGCGCCAATAAGGCATACAGGGGGAGTATACGTATAGCTCCACTCATTCTTAACCTCGGCTATACATGGAAGTGAATGGTCAAGTGACGCCTCAGCCACTTTACCCCCCAAGGAAAGAACGGACGGTATCCACCGGATAGGAGGTGTGGTAAGCCCCACAGCCGGTCTAAAAGTCTTGTAGAAAAAAAATCATTTCCCCTACCGGGCTTCAAACACCGGACCGTCCATATCGTAGTCTAATTACTACATCGACGATATTATACCCTGTGTATGTAATAACTCCAGTAATAATTGGTGAGAATAGATTTTGAAGTTCATCATTACACATGGTATAAGCATTTAACCTTTTAAAGACGAGATGTAATGTGTTTTATATAAGGACTCAGTGCGTACCGCGCTGTAAACACTCTCCTCTTCGGTTATAAAAACCAATCTCTTCATGTTTTATAAGGCAAAAGTTGCTGTTTGTGCTGAGATCCGTACAAAACACATAAACGCAATGTGGGCACCACGTAGAATTTTTTAATGTTAAACCTGGTGGTATGTAAAGTTACCGCTAGGCTTTAAAACGTTAAATCTTCCTCCTATTTCCTCCGTCAGTCTTCTGATCCAGATTTTATCCTTAGCACTTCATTTCCACATCCCTTCAAACTACATTCTTCCTTCCAAACAAGAAACAAAGCTTCACACTCACAAAAAACGAGTCTTATAGGCACAGATTTTGTTATCTTAGATGTGATTCATAAAACTGTAACTGATAGCGATAATATATAAGCAACCGGCCACAAAACACAGCTGACTGATAAGAATTTACTCCACTATTGCACAGAGAGGAATCCACGCACGCGCCGTGTTACGTAACAATGCGAGACGTGTCATAAGAACGCGCGGGACAGCGAGAAAGTAGCGTATGAAAATAACTTTCACTGTGGTACCTGCATGACCCCGACTCTACGCTGTGCTGTAATCACACATTGTTAGTCAATCGATAACAATGACACTTAAACTAATGTGCCTATTCATATAGTAATGATACCATGATGTTACTGTCGATGTCTTTACAGGTGTCACTGTTAGATAATGTGGCGTGTTCCGAATTAAAATTGATCCTGACACGATAGACATTAAGATTTTTAGCACGATTCCTTGGATGGATGATCGGCCCCACTGCAAGGTCTGTATACATACTCTCATTATTTCATTCCCTAGTGTGTCTTATGACAGGTCCACAGCCTCTTCCAAAGCGAGTTCTCCACATAGTGCGACCTAGTGCTTCCTCTTCCAATTTCCATTATCCTTTCTTTTACTTAAGGCCATCTAGTAGCTGCACAGATATAAAATATTAAATTAATACAGACGAACTCGGCTGTAACGTCATAAAAGAGACTGAATATTTTGTGTCGTTATAAACGAGTGCCTTTATAACCGAGTACAATAATGTTATGGTTAACAGTGAGGAATTAATTGGTACTACAGAATATCTGACGCTATAGGCGAGATGTCGTATAAACAGATGTCGTTATAACCGGGGTCGACTGTATTTATTATTTAATATTTAATTTAATATTTTGTATCTATGCATTGGCTCTTTAATATTTCTTTAATACTTCGATGCACGTATCCATTGTAATGCACCTCTGTGAAGACGACCACATGAGTGGCCGAAACATGTAGGATGTATGCTGTGTTTAAGATATACTTTAACCTTTTAAAACCTAGCGGTAACTTTACGTATCACCAGGTTTAACATTAAAAAAGTCTACGTGATGCCCACATTGCGTTTATGTGTTTTGTACGGATCTCAGAACAAACAGCAACTTTTGCCTTATAAAATATTAAGAGATTGGTTTTTATAACCGAAGTGGAGAGTGTTTACCGCGCGGTACGCACTGAGTCCTTATATAAAACAGATACGCTTCGTCTTTAAAGGGTTAATATATTTACGCGCAGTTGGTTGGTTTTGATATCGTATCTAGTTGCTCAGTGCACGGTCTAGATTTTTGACAATTGTACATAAATTACTGTGAACTTTTCAATATTCAATTCCAGATAGTAGAATTTTAATGTCCTAATCGTCGTCTATGTTTCTAAACGCAAAACTGTCCATAATGGAAAGCATCAGGCCAAGGGGAGACCACCTGCACTATAATATTGATGTGCCACATCAATTCGAAGTCAGTCCCTCAGACAGACGTGCTTCTGCAGCTAATGTAATCCACGATACTGTGTTTCAGACTTTGACAATTCACTCTTCATTGCCCCATTACGTAATGTAATTTTTCATTCTTTAGGTCTTTCGTGTTTTGTTTTGTATATGGCGTATGGATATTGTTCACGCCTTACTGTATTTCACTCGACTGTTCGCAAATGTTTATTCCTTCTCCACTTCTTAGTGCTATTTACAGTTTTACTTCTTCCTGTTGGAAAGAACTTAAATATATTTATGCGTATAATTTTTATTCAGCACAACACGATGAATGTATATAACAGTAGGAATGCAGTGTTATGTTTTCAATAGTCCTGTGTAGTATAGGAAAATTTTACGATGTAACTAACAAAGAACAACCAATTTATTCTGGACGCAGTGCAGGCTCATGGCATACAATAAGCACTGCTGACAACAAGATATGTCCCTACGAAGAAAAATCTTTCTAAAGACATGAAAGGAAACCCTAGATTGGGAGCTGAAAGTAACTGAGTCTGTCAAGAAATTCTCAACTACATACACGACCAGAAGGTCCATTTCAACGCTCAGAAGTCACCACTATTATAACGCTTCCTGATCCACATATCCAGTTCACACTCTTTTGTTAGGAATCACCTCGATGGTCTCACCCAGTGCCTCAGGTGGCTACATCCCTTCCAAATTTTGTGACCAAACTGTCGCACTTGGATCAAGAAAGGAAACCTTTTTCGCTGTGTTGTAGGACAGGCTCCGTTCGGCACTAAGCCAAAAGTTGTTCGCTGTGTTGTAGAACAGGCTCCGTTCGGCACTAAGCCGAAAGTTGTTCGCTGTGTTGTAGAACAGGCTCCGTTCGGCATTAAGCCGAAAGTTGTTCGCTGTGTTGTAGAACAGGCTCCGTTCGGCACTAAGCGAAAAGTTGTTCGCTGTGTTGTAGAACAGGCTCCGTTCGACACTAAGCCGGAAGTTGTTCGCTGTGTTGTAGAACAGGATCCGTTCGACACTAAGCCAAAAGTTGTTCGCTGTGTTGTAGAACAGGCTCCGTTCGGCACTAAGCCGAAAGTTGTTCGCTGTCTTGTAGAACAGAATCCGTTCGGCATTAAGCCAAAAATTGTTGCCTTGTAGAACAGGATCCGTTCGGCACTAAGCCGAAAGTTGTTCGCTGTCTTGTAGAACAGGATCCGTTCGGCATTAAGCAAAAAATTGTTCGCTATCTTGTAGAACAGGATCCGTTCGGCACTAAGCCAAATTTGTTGGGTGTGCTGTAGAAGAGGATCCGTTCAGCACTAAGCCAAAAGTTGTTCCCTGTGTTGTAGAATAGTTTCCGCTCGGTACCGAGCCAAGCGGGTTTTCGCTGTGTTGTCCGGAACTAAGCCAAATGTTGTGAAGCAGTGGGTTTTTTGACTTTTCCATCGTCCTAAGAACAAAATAACTACACGTATTGAGTGACTGAGGCTAGCTCTGTCTAAGGGACCCAACAGAGTAGGTGTTCCTCTCCCCCCTCCCTTTACCTAAGGACGGAAGTAGAACCAACTTCCGAAACATCGTGATTTTAATTGTAGTTATTTTATTCTTCGGACGATTGAGAAAGCCCAAAAACCCACTACTTCACAACACTGTACACCGTCGTCAAAACCTTTTAGAATTTATCTAAGCCAAATATTGTTCGCTGAATTGTGTAACAGGTTCCGCTTATGTTGCCGAGATTTGCTCGCTGAACCGAGAATGCATTGGCCAAAAAGATATGCAAACGAGCATGCAAATACCCGCAAGAAATAAGAAAGTAGATAAATAAGCAACTAACACAGTAAGTACACGCAGGCGCAAAATATATAGGCGAAAAAATACGTAAAGAAATACGTGAGTGAATAACTAAGTAAATATTATTTATTTATTCTTGTTGGTGTGATGTGCCTCTGACGAGCTGCTGCTCCAGCCACAGATGATAGGCAAATGAATCCACACAAAGAGCGGAATGATAACTGACAGGGAAACCCCGCAGTTATCGCAGTAAAACACCTCCTGGCGCCACGTCGCCTACTACAATCATCACACTGACTGGTAACAAACACGTAGTAACCAAATAAAGAAATATCTACCTCCACGGAGCAGGGTCCTTCTTCAGAAGGTAACAGTTTCTCCACTATTCAAAAAACTGCGTTATTTCAACCAACAGTTTCTTTACCCCGTTGACCGCCATTTGTCCCTACCCTGTTGTGCCATACCGAAACATTCCACGCCATGTCCTATGTCTTGAAGATCTATTTTAATATTGTACTGTCATGTGTGTCTAGGTCTTTCAAATGATCTCCTTGCCTCAGGTTTCCCCACCAAAACCCCTGTATGGACCTCTCATCTCCCCCTTATGTGCCAAATGCCCAGCCCATCTCATCCCTCTTTATTTAATTATAAGTAAATAAATTAGTAAATAAATAAGATTTGAATTTCTTACGACATTCAAATTGAGACTACGCTCTTCTGGAATGTTACGCCGTGTAGGATATAAGGTAAGTGTCGACGTTTTGGGAGAACATCTAGTCCATAAGAAGCGATAACTTATCCTTTTAAAGCCTAGCGGTAACTTTACATACCACCAGGTTTAACATTAAAAAATTCTACGTGGTGCCCACATTGCGTTTATGTGTTTTGTACGGATCTCAGAACAAACAGCAACTTTTGCCTTATAAAACATTAAGAGATTGGTTTTTATAACCGAAGTGGAGAGTGTTTACAGCGCGGTACGCACTGAGTCCTTATATAAAACAGATACGCGTCGTCTTTAACCTTTTAAAGCCTAGCGGTAACTTTACATACCACCAGGTTTAACATTAAAAAATTCTACGCGGTGCCCACATTGCGTTTATGTGTTTTGTACGGATCTCAGAACAAACAGCAACTTTTGCCTTATAAAACATTAAGAGATTGGCTTTTATAACCGAAGTGGAGAGTGTTTACAGCGCGGTACGCACTGAGTCCTTACATAAAACAGATACGCTTCGTCTTTAAAGGGTTAATATTATGTATTACGTGGACAAGTTAATTTGAATGTTGGCCACTTCGTAGATGGGCACAAGTAACAGTAACCAACAGACATATTTCACTGGGTCATTTACGTAATGAACACGGACTTATTCCATTTGTCAGAACACAAAATCTGGACACTAAAAGTGCTTCTTGGAAGTTTTCCACGTTTAAAGGTAGACTAGACATAGCAGTACGTTACATTGCGGAGTGCATGGCCGAGCGGGGGACGACGAAGCGATAGACACATGTTGCTCCCTTTCACCTGACGATTACCAAACATGGCTCCCGATATGCAAACAAATTTACAAACACACTATCATAACAAACATAAATAGCACTGTCAAAGGTACGATTGGTGTTATGTGTGTCGAAGGCTGGAATTTTATACACTGTGGTTCGTTTAACCTTTTAAAGCCTAGCGGTAACTTTACATACCACCAGCTTTAACATTAAAAAATTCTACGTGGTGCCCACATTGCGTTTATGTGTTTTGTACGGATCTCAGAACAAACAGCAACTTTTGCCTTATAAAACATTAAGAGACCGGTTTTTATAACCGAAGTGGAGAGTGTTTACAGCGCGGTACGCACTGAGTCCTTATATAAAACAGATATGCTTCGTCTTTAAAGAGTTAATTAATCCTTAGAACTCCCATTAGGTCTCAGTTGCTGATGTCTATCTGACCCCAAGTCGAGGAAAAGGAGGACGTTTGCACGTTAAGTTAATATCCCCAACTTCGTAAAAAAAAGTATTTTTTGAGAAAATTCAAGAGGAGCTTCGGGTAAGGTTTCGAAAAGGATGACGAATTAAGCGATATAAAATGGCAGAATATAAGAGGATGGAGGGGGCTGGCAGGTGACAGGGATAAAGCAAAGGTAAAGCAATCCCTATACAGGCCTGGACAGGCCCTGAGGGCTCCAGGAGGTTGACGTTCCCAGACTTCAAGACAGTCGGTACATGAAGGTGGTAAGTTCGTCAGCTCTACGCAGCGGCCGCCTTTATCCCACCCCCCCCCCCCCCCAGGAAATATTCCTGGTACTTATTTCTGTTAGAGACTGAGTCGACCCCCAGGGCCAAAGTGCGGCCGGAAGGATTGTGTGAATGAAAAATTCCAATGACACCATCGGGAATCGAACCCGCGACCTTCCAGCTTGTAGCGCAGTGCCCTCTACCTGGTAGGGCTATCTGGAGGCTAAATACTGAAGAGGCCAGCGCCCGATGCGGGCTGTCGCGTCACTGAAGAACAAGAAAAAGAAGCGGAAAGAGGAGGAGGAGGAGGAGGAGGAGGAGGAGGAGGAGGAGGAGAAGACGAAGAAGAAAAAGAAGACGAAGAAGAAGACGAAGAAGAAGAAAAAGAAGAAGAAGAAGAAGACGAAGACGAGGAAGAAGAAGAAAAAGAAAAGGAAGAAGGCGAAGAAGAAGACGAAGAAGAAGAAGAAAAGAAAAGGAAGAAGACGAAGAAGAAGAAGAGAAGACGAAGAAGAAGAAAAAGAAGAAGACAAAGAAGACGAAGAAGAAGAAGAAGAAGAAAAAGAAAAAGAAGAAGACGAAGAAGACGAAGACGAAGAAGAAGAAAAGAAAAGGAAGAAGACGAAGACGAAGAAGAAAAGAAGACGAAGAAGAAGAAAAAGAAGAAGACGAAGAAGAAGAAGAAGAAGGATTAACCCTTAAATTAAAATTTGCAATTTTTTGTTTTAATTTTCATTGTTTGATTTAACAAATTATTAAACGTCCAAATATCTAGATGGTGCAAGTGTACCACCTTGCGCGTCGCTGTCTGCGTCCCTGGCCCGGACTATGAGAACTGTACTTTAAACGAGCAAAGTTGTTTCTAGCATTTAACGCAGCGGTTAAACCGTTCCTTATGAAGCACTTGTATTTGGGTGTATGACGTACACGTGGACGGTCTGTTTCGAAACAAGCCCGTTGGTCTGAGTCGCTATTGCAACAGCCTCTTGGAGAAGACTTTTTTGATGTCACTAATGGCTATTTGTATTGAAGGAAATTCACTGAGCCAGCTGAGTGTTCATTCCATGCTACAGGCCCGTAAAACTCGTACAGACTCTATTTGCGGTACAAACTTACACCTGGCCTTGAAGTCCTAGCCACAGCGTAGGTAGAAGGAAAGGGAGGTTTCCTAGATTGCAACTCTGGGCATTAGTTTCGTGTTTCGTTCCGTTTGGTAGCCCGTGTCTCTTCTACCTACTTGTTCACAGTAGGTGTCGAGGTTATTTATTTTCACCTGATCACACTCAGACATACACCACAGTCGGTAGGACTACTCTGGACGAGGGATCGGCCCGTCGCAGAGATCTCTACCTGACAACACAAACACTGTACAGGACAAAAATCCATGCCCCCGTTGGGATTCGAACCGACGATCCCAGCAAGCGCTCCGCCGCAGACCTACGCCTTAGAACGCGGGGCCACTGGGATCGGCAGTTTGGTGTTTTGTAGCTAATTAACTGCTATCAGGATAATGAGCTAATACTGTACTACTTACTGACAGAGGTAAAGCAAAGTTGAAATTATCCCTGGGCTTAATTCATTAACTCTTTAAAGACGAAGCGTATCTGTTTTATATAAGGACTCAGTGCGTACCGCGCTGTAAACACTCTCCACTTTGGTTATAAAAACCAATCTCTTAATGTTTCATAAGGCAAAAGTTGCTGTTTGTTCTGAGATCCGTACAAAACACATAAACGCAATGTGGGCACCACGTAGAATTTTTTAATGTTAAACCTGGTCGTATGTAAAGTTACCGCTATGCTTTAAAAGGTTAAGCACCATGCCATGAAGACGTCTGGTGGCGAGGACACGTAGCTGCATTCTTTCTTAACCTTCAAAATTGTACGCGTCTGTGGCAAGCTGTAACCCTTTAAAGCATTCAACAGCCACATCTGAGCAAATACCAGTACAGCAGAAGTGCTTTTCTATCTCATACTTCCAGACGTCTAAAAGCGTATTTTGTTTTCTTTTTTGGAAAGTTCCCGGACTTCGTCCGTTTTCCTTTCTAGTAAGAGCAACATGTAGATGAATATGAGTATGGATCATTAGTAGAATGACAATGACAGGGGAAAAGCGAAGTACTTGGAGAAAGTCCCTCTCAGTGCCTCTCTGTCCACCACAAATCTCACATACAATAGACTGGAGTCGAACCCAGGCCTCCGTCGTGACACGCCGGCAACCAACCGCCTGAGCCATGGCACGGAATAACTAAAAACTCTTTTTTTTTAAATGAAAATGCTTTTGTGTCCAATTCTTCCCAATTTCCGAAACAGCATTTTTTTTCGAAGGCTCCCTATCTCCGCCCAATTGTCCTCGTGTTACCAACAGCATGTAGATGAAGATAGGCATGGAGCATTGGTGGAATGATGACAGGGAAAAACCGAAGAACTGGGAAAGAAGTCTCTCCCAAAGCATCTTTGTCCACCGTAAATCTCACACGGACTGACCTGCGATCGAAACCGGGTCTCCAAGGTAAGGGACCTTACACTGACCGCCTGAGCCATGACACGGTCCTTGATGCTAATTCTAACCTGAAATGTATTTAAAGATTCAATTCGTACCGCGCAGTAAACATTCTAATATTTCATTTATTCTTGAATTAAGGTCAAAGCAATGCTCAGGGATTAAAAGATCTGTGATGCAGCGACGTACTCGTCACACTGTGGATACACACAAGTTAGCAATTGGCCGTCCGACAGGAAATTGCGTAACGGAGAGTTATCTTCGCAGAACTGGAGTAACTGGAGCGGACGGGTTTAAGGCAAACAGCCTCGCCAAACTGCTAAGACGAAAGCCCCTACAATTCTCACCAAAACTCCCAATTTTCCTGTGAAAATATTACCTTTTACATTTCTTCACTACTTCTCATGTCTAATCGTATAAAATACAGTTAGAATGACAAAAACAAAGGGGGGAAAAAAGACAGGCAAGGAATGAAAACAGAGAAGGAAAGAGTAAGCTAGGAAGAAAAGAAAGTAGAAAGGCATAAAACCAAAAAAAAATCTCACCGCAGCATTGCAAATTTGCACCATTAGAGTCCATTACGTGACAGGAAGTTTATGTAAATTTGCAGTAAGGTGCACTTACAATGTTCCCGTCGTAACCAAGGTTGAAGCTGTACTGCGTCCCTCTTCATGCCGTCTCATCTCTATGTTATGTAATAGACTTCGCTTTCCCAGTTCCACACACGGGCGTGTTACAGCGAACCGTCCAGACTAATCAGCACAGTTTCGCCTCTCTAACAGCTTATATGCAGCTTATCTAACGATGTTTTCAGTAATTCGGAAAATACGCGTAGAATTATTAGATGAAGGGGAGACATGAATTGGAAAGGATGTGAAAGGGAGCGGTTGAAGAATAATTTACGGCCCTATCGTAATTTTGGTGGGGAAACCTGACTGAAAGAGACCGCTTGAAAGACCTATGAATAGATGGGAGAATAATATTAAAAGGGATCTTAAAGAAATTTTATGTGAAGACGTAGACTGGGTTTATGCTGCTCAGGATAGGGAGAAAGTGGCGGAATATTTTGAAGAACGGCAATGAAATTTCGGAGCCATAAAATTTTGCGAAATTTCAGGACTAGGTGAGAAGCTATTAGCGTCTTAAGAAGGGCTATCCTGCATGGAGTTAAGATGAAATTTTTCAGAAAGGGCTGACGAAAATCATAGTAATCCTTAGCCAAAATAAATGGTGTCATGTCCGAGATTCGAACAATCCACCTCGAAAATGCAACGTACGAAGCCTTACCAGTGCAGGACAATAAGGTCTGGTGCTGAGGATCGAATTCGTACAGTCCGTTCCGCTACTTGACACTGAATTGTCCTGCTGTATTATCCCAACTCTCACGCAAGCATAGATCGCAAGGCTACGTTAAGTTGTTTCCGTCCACAGCATGAAGGCATATGGGCGATTATACATATAGCTCCACTCATTCTTAACCTCGGCATTAGACGGAGCTGAGCGGTTATTTTCACACCCCGGCCGCTTTACCCCCGGGGAACCCCCGCTCTACTTTTCGAATATGGGGTAGGACTCACGAGACTGTCTGGACGATTTGGAGAAGACCAAAGCCTGTTGCGTTTGTCGAACATTCAACAATGATTTCTCGGCTGCCCAGCCCACTGCCTAGTCATTGTACCGACTGAGCTATCGACGTCCGTAACTCATACCTATGACAACTGCAAATATGTTTTGAACGATGCATTTTCGGGTTCCGAAGGATCATACCCTACAAATTTCAAGATATATATATATTTTTTTAAATTTCTGCCTAAAATTAAAACGTTTGAGCCCAAAATTTCTTGCCCGTAGCGACCTGTCAATATGATTAATTAGTTGGTTGAATATTTACCTTGTTAATTAATCATATAATTAAACACTTACCAGGGTAATTAACCGGGTAATTAATTGGTTGGTAAGTTTGCCACTCTCTCAGCTTGAATTTTCTGTACTTTCTTACACAGAGGTTAGGTAGTTCACTATTTGATTTTTCATTAACTTTTCGGTCTGTCTGTCTGTCCGTTCTTTCACCAGTCCGTAGTAGCAGAGCCTTCCCTAGTCTACGAACATATATCCCGCTTTTTACTGAGCCCGAAGAACTATGAAGGGGTCAAAAAACACCATTGGACGCTATTTGAGGCTGCCGAATCCAATATACATTCTCTTATCTCCCCTTATCTATGATACACATTAACCTTTTAAAGCCCAGTGGTTATTATATGTACCATCAGGTTTAACATTCAACAATTCTACGTTCTGCCCACGCAGTGTATTTATGTGTTTTGTGTGGATCTCAGAACAAACAGCGATTATTTCCCTATACAGCATTAACTCACTGGTTTTTACAACCGAGATGGAGTGTGTTTACTGCGCGGTACGAATCCTTCAATACAATTCAGTTATGTTCGGCTTTAAAATGAAGAGGCCCCCGTTCGAACCCGAGCCAGCCCACGTGATATTTGTGGTGGAAAAATTGGCACTGGAACAAGCATTCCCCCCCCCTCCCCCAAACCCGAGTACTGCTGTTTCCCCCCGTCAGTATCAATCATTCCACCATTGCTCCAGTCTCTTTCTTCACCTGCATCCTACTTTTAACGGAAGGACAACTGGCCAAAGCCTGGGAACATTTAAAAAGCTACGCGCTTTCAGAATTGGGGGAGAATTTGATACGAAATATTTTTATTTTATTTAGTCTCTAAGCGTTAGAGTAAAATTTTATATGAATCTCATCGCCCTCTTGCGTGCTGCACGTGCCGCTTACTTTATCATCCTTCATCGTGTTACACAAACAGTAAGAGAAAAGGACAGTACATCATGAAGGTCCTCATTGTGTGATTTTCCTCACCCATCTGTTACTAGGGTTGTTTGTTCTGTACGGATTATTACTTGCGTATGAGGCATATTCCTGCCTATAGCCTTGAAAAAGCATGAATAAATTTGCAACTTAATGTCGGGGAAGGCTTACTTAGCCTCATCCCAACTGCAGAAAACCGTGTGAACCAACTACTGCTGTTCAAAGCAAGATGTCCACAGAATTAGTCCACAGACATGCAAGAAGAACGAGAAGAAAGCCAAACACAAAACTTGGAATGAGCAAACCACGTTGCCATGCGTTCACTCTCACTTTCCATTGTGTAAGACGAAGCGATGTGTTGTGTAAGGGTAGCACTGGCAACGTAGCGTTGAGTGAAAGAAAGACGGTAAGAGGGGAAAGACTAGGGAGGGGGAAATATTATTGGAACTAAAAACATCAACTTAAGAACTATTACGTTTCGAATTACATAATAAGATTAGAGGAGGAGAGAGTGAACCAGGACGAGCGTGACGTATCCATCCGCATTTCTCGCTTTGAAATGCCGGACAACAGTGGCGGGGGGCGGGGGGGGCGCGGAATTTCTCGGTACGTTTCGTCTTGCTTGCTATGGAGAGGACTGATGTTCGTTTGTTTTCTAATGTTAACAGCAACGCAACTGAAAGTAGAGCTGGCGATTAGTGTTTCAACGCATTGAAGAAGTCACTCCTTAACAGTCCAACGAACTCTGCGAGAGCTAACAAATTAGCTAGCCAAATACAGATTTAGACTACGGCACTCTCAATTACGACACGATTAATTTCGTCTCCCGTTACGAACGCTTCGTACGAACCTGCAGTCTCCATCATCAGGAAATAAATACACATCTAACCAACCAACTACCTAATTAATAACCGACTAATTAACTACGTGTTACAAAGAGCATTCTTTGGGCACATCATACTAATTTAGCTGATAAATTTTCTTACCTAGGCGTAAATGGTAGGATGATATTAATATGGGTCGTCAAGAAATGAGAGGGGGGGGGGGGGCTAGATTGATCTGGCGAAGGATTGGGACAAGCGATGGGCTCATGCCAACAAGTAATGAACCTTCGGGTTCTATAGAATGCAGGAAATTTCCTAAGTGAGGAACCGTTAGCTTCTCAGGAAGGACTCTGCTAAATGGAGTGAGTGAATTAGTCAATCAGTTAGTTAGTTAGTTAGTTAGTTAGTTAGTTAGTCAGTGAGTTAGTAAGTTAGTAAGTTAGTCAGTTAGTTAGTTAGTTAGTTAGTTAGTTAGTTAGTTAGTTAGTTAGTGAGTGAGTGAGTGAGTGAGTGAGTGAGTGAGTGAGTGAGTGAGTGAGTGAAGTACAAAGTAAAGCAATCACTGAACAGGCCCTGAGGGATTCAGGAAGTTGAGGCTTCCAGAATTTCTAGGCAGTCGGCACAAAAGTGACCGGCCGCCTTTACCCGCAGTAAATATTCCTGGTATTCGTTTATGTTACAGGCTGAGTCGACCTCAAGTCCATAGTGCGGCCGGAAGGATGTCAATGAAAAATTCCAATGACACACTTGGGAATCGAACCCGCGACCTTCCGGCTTTTAGTGGAGTGCCTCAACCAAATGTGCCGCCGCCTGTCCCAGTTAGTTAGGTACTACGTTTCCTTCATCTGGGATTTCTTAGCCCCGACGAAGGAGACACTGCGGTCCTTTAAAACACCAGTCCACAGAGTGTAACATCCCAGAAAACATTAATCTTCCAATTCCTGTTTTTTACGCAAAAGTGCATGACTTGAGTTTTTCAGAGACTTGTTGATAATAGTTACGTTCTGTATACGACACCGTGTGGATCCATAATTAGTTACATTTCGAAGCAGCTTGCTGCCTCTGTCTGCAGTGTAGTCCAAGAACACCAAAATGCAATCATTTCTTCTCAGTACTTTACCCTTCTTGGACTGCCCTGAAGATGGAGGCTGCAATCTCCTGCCCAAATATCGGTAACCCATTACTAATAAACACGGTGTCATGTATTAATCTACGTAAAAGGTCATCGCCGTGTTCACAGAATTACATCATATGGCCCATTCTGAGCCAGTGCTGTCCAGTTTATAATTGACACACATCCATTCTAAATCTCCGTTGCCTAAAGATTACATAATATTGAAAAACTCAGTTCCTACCTAACAGAAAACGTACTGTGTCAATTACAAATACCATTCTGCTATGAGTGTTTCTGAAGAACAGCGGGGAGACATGTGAAACCATGAAAACCCAATCGGGTAACGGACACTGCGTAAGGAGTAGCATCATCACGTATACTGTTGACCAGATAATTTGCCTGTTAGGGCGACTAAATCAAGAAAAATCATGTGACACGTGACACGACTGCAGCAAATAAGAGATATATGCAACATTTAAGTCATAATGCCTCCTGGAAACAGACCACATAGAAGGCCTAGTTGAGAGGTAAGGATAATACTAAAGTGGATGTGGGGATATGTACTGGATTCATCTGGCTCATGGCAGGATCCACCGGCAAGGTGTTGTGTACAGGGCAGAGAGGCATGTTGTCAGGTTCCGCAAGGAAACACCATGGACAGCTCAGGATCTTCACCGAGGGGAAAGTTGTACGAGTGACTAACTAACCAACTAACTAACTAACTAACTAACTAACTACGTGGAGCAGAGGCCTTCTTCAGAAGCTAACAGTTTCTCAGCTAGTCAAGAAATTTCCCGCATTTTATGGAACCCGGAGGTTCATTACCGCATTCACAAGAGCCCGCCACCTGTCCCTATCCTCAGCCAGCTCAATTTAGTTCATGCCCCCATCCCACTTCTTGAAGATCCATTTTAATATTACTCTCCCATCTACGTCTGGGTCTCCCAACTGGTCCTCAGCTAGTCAAGAAATTCCCCGCATTTTATGGAACCCGGAGGTTCATTACCGCATTCACAAGAGCCCGCCACCTGTCCCTATCCTGAGCCAGCTCAATCCAGTCCATGCCCCATCCCATTTCTTCAAGATCCATTTTAATATTATCCTCCCATCTACGCCTGGGTCTCCCAAGTGGTTGCCTTCCATCAGGTCTCCCCACCAAAATCCTGTGTGCACCTCTTTTTTCCCCCATACATGCTACACGCCGCGCCTATCTCACTCTTCTCGATTTGATTACCCGAATAATATTTGGTGATGAGCAAAGGTCATTAAGTTCCTCGTTATGTAGTCTTCTCCACTCCCCTGTCGCCCCGTCCCTCTTAGGCCCAAATATCCTCCTCAGCACCCTATTCTCGAACACTCTCAGTCTTTGCTCCTCCCTCAGTGTGAGAGACCAAGTTTCACACCCATACAAAACAACAGGTAAAACTACAGTTCTGTATACCCTAATTTTTGTGTTTTTTATAGCAACCCGGAAGGCAAAATATTCTGCACCGAATGATAGCAAGCATTCCCCGACTTCAGGTAGCAAAACGACACGAACTAACTACGGTAGCTGCGTAAGGGTACTGCGCCCTTCGCGACACAATACAGTATCTGACACTAGGTTCTTTACTGCGGAACGCCATGAGGAATTAAGGAGAGTAAATACAGAAAAAAATAATAAATGATAACAGTGCCAAAATGCGATGCTTCTGCATTAGTCATTTCTGCACTGCATAGGTTGTGATACACATTTTGGAAAAATATAAGCTTAGTAAATAAATAAATAAATAAATAAATAAATAAATAAAGAAGGATTTATTCTTTAAAAACGTAGGAAACGAATGTTTAAAATAGTATGGAACGTAATGTTCGAATTCAAGTATTGATTAGTGTAATCTCTCATGTCACTTTACTGTAAAGTTGGCAGAAGACATCACAAAATGAGTTTACTGAACTTTAAAAGTTGTGCAGTTAGCTACATTTACTGTTGGTTCAATTATGAATTTTTTCGTTTCGTTGTTAGTAACCATATGCATATTTAAGACAAAGAACTGTATCTATTATATTGCCGTACTCAACAGCAGTAGTAACAGCTTCTATAACAATAATGATGATGATGATGATGATAATAATAATAATAGTTTTCAAAATGACGCAATTAGAGCAACTATGGCTGTAGAAAAATTACATTAAAGATAATTACAGAAAACCTGTTTGGACACGTAAAGAGAATTCCAGGAAATAAATTGCCAAGGTGAATATTCGAATAGGAAACATAGGGAACAGGAAGGTTGGGAAGACACTAAGAAAGATGGATGGATTAAGACGGAATACAACTAACCGTGGACTGACAGAAGGGGGTACTAGAGACAGGGACAGGCGAAGAAGCTTAGTTTTGGGTGAAGGAAAAAAAATTCACATTGGAGAGATCCTTGGAAAAATACTGAATGAATGAACGAATGAATGAATGAATGAATGAATGAATGAATGAATGAATGAATACATAAATAAATACATAAATAATAAATATCTAACTTCATGCAGTGAAGTCCTCTTTGGGGACTAATAATAATGCAGGCAACTCATCCGTTATTGAACCCAGAATTTCATACGCTTATTCAAAGCAGCTCAATACTAGGCCGTATCTTGAGTCTGCCGAACCCAGTTTACATCCTCATAAGCTGGTACCTCAAGCCTGTTTAATATTACCCTCCACCTATCGCCGGTTTTCCCATGTGGTCTTTCCCATTCAAATTTTCTGACTAGTAATTTTTATGTCAAATGTGGTCCAGCAAATAATGATGACGATGCAGTGCATGATGCTGATGCTGATGCTCATGATGATGACGATGATGAAGAAAATTATGTGTTGTACTAATAATACACCTTTCTCTTTTTTCATGATGAAATAAGTAGATTCTGATATGAATTTTGTAGAACTAACCTATATTGTGCTGTCGCCATATTGTGATATAAACTGCAAAAGCTCTTGACATGTTCAGTACATTTGCAGCAGGAATAGGCTAACATTCTTCATTAATTATATTTAGTGTCGCTACCAGGTCAAAAGTTAGTATACGTTCTGCAACTGCATTTGAACGTCATTCAGTTTCTGTAGAACACAAGGAAATAATGACGTTAGAAGGGGTCTCCTTTTCTGATAGGTTGAAAAAGGTTGCTAGAGCAACCAGAAAAAAAAAGGCTTATCATTCATTTTACAATAAACTGGACGTTAGATTACTAATAAATCGTCTACTAATCATTGAAAATAATTTTGTCATTCCTACAAGAATTGTTGAGTAGAAGGACACTATGACAGCACAAGCCATTCTTCTTAGTAAGTGAGAACACATAATAATCTGTGACTGCACAAGTTGAATACTAACCCTTTAAAGACGAAGCGTGTCTGTTTTATATAAGGACTCAGTGCGTACCGCGCTGTAAACACTCTCCACTTCGGTTATAAAAACCAATCTGTTAATGTTTTATAAGGCAAAAGTTGCTGTTTGTTCCGAGATCCGTACAAAACACATAAACGCAATGTGGGCACCAAGTGGAATTTTTTAATATTAAACCTGGGTGTATGTACAGGTACCGCTAGGCTTTAAAAGGTGAATGGAACTCGCTGCCGTTTTAATGTCACATGGTCGAAAACTTCATGCCCTGTCCACCTCATAGCCTAAGGAATATCAATCTGTAATCTCAGCACAAATCCCACGACACATCTATACGTTTCTGTTTACTAGAAATTCCAACCAACGCCACTACAAGTTTCAGGAATCGTTCCATCATCAGTATTAGTTAAAAAAACAACAAACAAACGCTTTTCATAACTATGTGTAAATTCCGCCTGATTATGACAGACGCCTAGTGGAGCTGAATAAGAGTTAACACAGCGGGAATAAAACACTGACATTATTTGTTGAATATAAAATGAAGAAAAATATTTAACAATCTCAGGAAATTCACCTTTTCTCCGCAGGGTCAAGATCTTCTGATGCACCGTCGATCTAAATGGTGGTTCTTACCCTGGGGTGCGTGTACCCCAAACGGGTACAAAATACCCCTTTATGAGGGTACAAGACATGGCAAATTTTCCTTAATTTTAGTGTTAAATTAAAATATGTATTCAATTCTGTCTCTTTGCTTTACAGTTTTTTTACGTCTTCGGTTTAAATAAACTGAACTACGCTAACGATTTTTGATACTGGTTCCAGAAGGCAGTTTGGGAACACAAGTGGTATGATATAAGAATCACTGGTACATACAGTGGTTGTTCAACAACCGTGTATCACCTATCGAGATAAACGGGCGTCGAACAGTAAGGTGATTTCAAAACGCCTGGGGATGAAGCATGGGGGCAGTACACTTCGGAGTAGATTGCTATTCGGACTGTCATCCGAACAGACAGAGGAAAACCAAGCAACAATTAGTTAAAATTGCGAATATTCGCCATATATTGTTACAAACATGCGTATCAGTGCTACTGGAAAGACTTCTGTGTAACAACATGCGTAAAGAAGGCAGGGTCAGATCGTTTACATAACTATAGCAAGGTCAAAGTTCAGGGACACTAAAAGGCACTTCCTTGATCCGACAAGAGAACGATATTGTTCGTCGTTTTCATTTTATATGAGGAACTCAGTTTGTACTATTCAACTAATTTTGTTTAGGCAATCAAAACAGAAATATGAAACAGGTGGTATATGGGGAGAAAGAAGAAACACATACAAAATTTTGGTTTTGAAGCCCCCATAACACTAAGGCAGTATATGGAGAGAAGCAAGAAACACACATAAAATTTTGGTTTTGAAACTCCATAAGATTACATACCTTAAAGGAGAGGATAATATTAAAACACATATCTGTTCGTGGAATTATTTAATGACATACTATAAAGTGATTGTGTTGTAGGCGTACAGAGGCGAATGGAGGTGTCCTTGGCATTGCATGTCTCACTGTCATGTCAAATCTTTTGATAGGTCCTTGTTACGTTTCGTTGAGGTAAGATAACTTCCAGTCTCCTACGAGGCCTGTCGAAATGTTTCCACGACAAAATGTTGTACACAAGCATCGCCTTCCTCTCAAGTGATATCACTAAAAACGAAGACAAAAAGCGAAGTGACCACCACAACTTGAGACGAGTTGCTTCTTTCTATTACAGAGTTCTGGAGTCACTTGAAGCTATAACAGACCTCAACACTTTGTCTCGCCAATTTCCATCAGCAAAATAGTAACTTTCTTCGTTCTGAAAATTTACACTTTGCATACTGCTAGAGTTTTCCACTCTGAGAACCCTGAAAAGAATTCAACTCCACACTTCCAAAGTCCTTTAGCCTTTTAAAATCTAGCGGTAACTTTACATACGACCAGGTTTAACATTAAAAAATTCTACGTGGTGCCCACATTGCGTTTATGTGTTTTGTACGGATCTCAGAACAAACAGCAACTTTTGCCTTATAAAACATTAAGAGACCGATTTTTATAACCGAAGTGGAGAGTGTTTACAGCGCGGTACGCACTGAGTCCTTATGTAAAACAGATGCGCTTCGTCTTTAAAGGGTTAAAGCACGAATATCGGCTCACCACGGTGAAATTTCTTATGTCAAAGCCGACATTCAATATTCAATGCGTCTTGCTATAGAAAGTCGGACTTTTCTGCAGTTTTACAGCCGTTCCAGGGCTTAGTCGACGTCACAGATAACACTAAGTCAGAGATAAAACTGACGTTCACACAAAGACGAGTATTACACGTAAAAAGACAGCCAACGTCCGCAAAAAGTCACACTGCTGGGCTTCAGCGTAAATATTGTTGCCGGGTAAACGCAACAATGCGTCCCCTTTGTATTGTTGTTGACATCATACAACTGTCAACAACATAAAACTGTTCAGTGTTGCCATTGAAATGCAAAATTATTTCCGTTTGCACTGTTGTCAGGACACAAAATATTTCATTCTGCTATCGCCAGTGTCTTCGTATAAAGTTCTCGATATCTTTGTTCGATTGTAAAAATATGTGAGAGTTTCTCGATTGCCGCAAGAGTTCCCAATATCGAATTTCACGAAAATCCGTCCAGTAGGAGTCCCGCTGATACATGCGTACAGACAGACGGACGCATATGACGAAGCTAACAGGCATTTTTGCAACTAACGCAAACGAGCCTACAAAGAATTTCGAAGTTCACTTCATAAAGTCTGCCTTCATGTTACAAATCTTTCTAGACCAGCAGTATCTTATTTTTGTGAATAACTTCTTACTTCTAACTTAAGCAGCCGGGCTTCGATTCCCGGTTAGGAAAAGAGACTTTTGCTTCTCCAAAACTTCCAGACCGGATATCAGCCTCATGCACAGCCTCCGATTCGATGTATACCGGGGGCTCTTTCCCCGAGAGTAATACGGCTGAGACGTGAACTTGACCATTCACGTCCATCGAATGCCGAGATTAAGAATGAGAGGAGCCATACCTCTGTTCCCCCTATATTTCTTCATGGTGTGGACAAAGACAAGGTTATGTTTTTCACCTATACCTATACGTATTACTTAAGTAAAAATACTTTTTACAACAGACCATCCTCGATGTTCAGTGCTCAGTTATTTCTTCAGCCTCATATCATAGCTCAGAAAACAGAGGCTGTCTCTGGTATGAAGACCAATCATGGCGCGAGACTCTATGCATAAGTAGGTATTTATGTAAAGTTTTTGTTATTTTCGTCTAACTTTAACCAAATTTGAATATGATTGACAAATTTTAGTAAAAATTATAATTAAAAATAAAGGGACGTCAAAAAATCGCTGTTAGTTTTTAGGTGACATATGGAGTGAATTATTCGCGATATGCTGATTGGGGAGCTTAAATAAAAATTTATCAACTATCAGAAACCTACGGCCGACCCTAGACAGTAATACTAACCCTTTAAAGACGAAGCGTATCTGTTTTATATAAGGACTCAGTGCGTACCGCGCTGTAAACACTCCATTTCGGTTATAAAAACCAATCTCTTAATGTTTTATATGGCAAAAGTTGCTGTTTGTTCTGAGATCCGTACAACACACATAAACGCAATGTGGGCACCACGTAGAATTTTTTAGTGTTAAACCTGGTGGTACGTAAAGTTACCGCTAGGCTTTAAAAGGTTAAATAATCTTACAATTTTAAGCGAACAGTATAAAACTTCTGAAGAAAGAATAAGATACTTCACAAATACCCCTACAGAGTAAGCAAAAATTAAACCACATTTCGAGTTACAAATTTTAGGCTTGACTGTACTTTCATGGGTGCATAGCTGCAGCCTTGGTTGTTATCTGAATAAGACGACAGTCGCCACATTCAGCACTTACATAAACTCCCTCAGACTCAAATTTTCCAAACTGTGATATGCTGGTACACATGTAAGTATTTACAATTTTATATCCACGCAGCCTTGTCTTTCATTTACTGCTGATGCAGATGTATTTTAACGATGTCCATCAATAATTCGGATAGGACAATAAAAAGCGATAAAATACTACTTTATAATGGGCGCATTTTTAGCCTAACATTGGAAATATTACACTGCGTAAAAAGATAAATTAAGCCGTCTTGTATTTAATTACAAATATATATAATTATGTATAATTATATAATAATATAATTATATAAATATAATTACAAATATAAATAAGTATATGGCTACGAAACGAAAGTGAAATCCGACACATCGTTACGCTTATATAATTATATTTTTTTGAATATATTTCGGGATTTAGATACAAGGCTTATATGGTATTAAAAAGCAAAACGGAAAAGTGCCAGTCCTTGCCATGAAGGCGTCTAGAGCGTGCAGAAGTATAATCCCATTCACCCTTAAACTCGGCACTAGATGAAAGTAAGCGGTCAACTTCACGCCCCGGCCGTTTTACCCACGGTAAAGAAAGCCGTTACCCATTGAATAGTAGGCTCTGTGTGTCCCAGAAACGGTCCAGACATTTTGGAGAAGGAAAAAAAAAAGTCTCTTTTCTTTGCCGCGATTCGAACACTGAACCCTCCGTCCCGTAGCTTGGTCGAAATGCACTCCAGTATTGAATAAGTCCTCCAATACAATGGCACAAATTATAAAATAAGTTTTAATAAAAACGCTTCAAATATTTTGGGAGATACGTGAGAATGGGCACAGGGTCTCACGGACCGGACACCCACGCAAACAAAAAATACAGCTCCCCACACTTTCTGCTTTGTGTTCTCGAAGGACCAAATGTGTCAAACAGAATGCTTAATATGAGACAAATGAAAGTGACCTCGTGTTTGTTGACTGCCTTTTACCTTCGATGTCCAGTTAAGAAGTGACAAGGTTTCTGAGTGCGGTTAATTTTGAGAAAACTGCTGACTTGAACGTAGACTTCAGCATACTTGATCATGAACCTTCTTAGAGCAATTTAGATGTTTGAGAAAAGACTCTGCTGGAAATAGCTGATGAGGAAATTGAAAGAGGAGATAATATAATATAAAAACAATTATTATTTGTGGGGTGGGGCTTGTAGGAGATGTCGGACACAGCTCATAAGTCATAGTTGAATGCAACGAGTGACCCCTAAGGTTACCTGACTTCGCTGTGTGTCTGTGGCGATTATAATCTTAAGACGGGCTTGTGTCGTGCACATCGACCAAGATGGTAAGATAACAGTGAATGGACAGAAAGTTAGGATTTGGAAATAAATTGTGACTAGCATAGAAGAATGAAAACAAAGCAAGAAAAAAAATATGTAAAACTTAAAGCACCGACGTTTCGGAGAAGCGTGCTGCCCTTATCTTCAGAACATCAATGTGTTACTCTTAAGTATGGATACATATCTACCAGACTGAATTGTACCCAATTTAAAAAGCCAGAGGTGCATAAATATCGACTGGCGACTAATTTCTTACAGTAGAGCTGAATATTTTCAGCATAATTATTACAGTTTCCTTCCCTACATATAAAGATGTATACCAGTTCACATGCGCCGAGCAGAAAGCGTCTGATAACAGTGAGGTTCACAGATCACTCCAAAACTTTGGGCCCTCAGTATGGAACTTGCTTCGTGTTACCGTTCTGGCGCCTAAAATGTGCAGGTGACTGCCAAAATGCATGGCTTTTCAGAACAGAAACCATAGAACACTACTAGAAACTTCAATATCGAATACAGTTCATAACGTAACTTGTTATATCATACAGACGGACAGATGGACAAACGAAAGGATGTGACTGACCTATGAAGTGTTTGATTTATGTGCTCTGTGGAAATAACACACAGAAATTCAGAGAATTAGCTTATGAATTTATATGAACACTTCAATGTTATGAGTAAAAAGCCCAGTGTGTTCGATACGGGTAGGAGTTGGCCTGCGGACCGCTAGTTGTTAAGCTCACTTCAGAGGCAAACCAATTATTTTTGCTGACAGTCGTATGAGAATATAAGGACCAAGGGAAGGCACGGCAATAAGCACTTGATATTTCATGCATATAACATGATAACTGACCTTTCCGGACCTCAAAATGTGCACCTCGTGAATACGGAGACGCAACTGTGTTGTTACTGGTCCCCATAAGGGCCCGCTATAATCGAGGCGTTCCAAAACTTTCTTCAGAGTATTGCTGTAAGTCCAAAACATAATAAATTAAGTTAAACTAACGGAATATATATATCTACACACACACACACACACACACACACACACACACACACACACACACATACACACACAGTCGAACTTCGTTATAAAGTCATGACTGGAACTGCATATTTTCTGTCATTATAGACGAGTGTCATTATAACCAGTAAGTATAATGTTATGGTTAACAGTGAGGATTTAATTGGTACTACAGAATATCTGACGCTATAGGCGAGGTGTCGTATAAACCGATGTCATTATAACCGGGTTCGACTGTATATATACATATATGTATATATATTTCATGTTTTTTTTTAAATTCAGGTCCTCTCCGGTCTTGCTGGCTCTTCTGTCTGTTTTGCGTAATTTCAGGACGGTTTTCCAACTACATCGAACATCGAAGGGACGAGTGTCATGAAATATTAATGAATGTAAAAGAAAGTTTAATTTGTGACATATCGCCGTGTTTCGAAAGATATCAGCGATTTACAGACACGCTCTAGCACAACTAGTTGTATTGGAAAATGCTATCTCTTGTTTTGTAATAGCGTCACAATTTACTTATTTCCTCGATACAAAACTTCAACCTTCATCAAGTTTTACAATATATTAAACGTATTAAACAAACTTAAATATAGCTTATAAAAGGAGATATTCCAAGTCATGCTATCTCAAGTTTCATTATTCCGTTTTAATTTTTAAAAATAACATTTTTATCTCAGTATAATGTTTTTTTAGTGGTGAAGGGCCCCGCAGCAGACGCTACGGACGCACAGCAGCCTTAAGGCTTCTTGTGCAACCCTGTGATGAAGATGAAGATGAAGATGATGATGATGATGATTATTATTATTATTATTTTTTGTCCTTTTCCTAGTAATGGAGCACCGGTGGAATGAAATTGACAGGGAAAAACCGAAGTATTCGGGGAAAAACCTGTCCCAGTGCCACTTTGTCCACCACAAATCCCACATGGACTGACCCGGGATCGAACCCGGGCCTCCGCGGTGGCAGGCCGGCGGCTAACCGCCTGAGCCATCGCACGGCCTTATAATGTTAAAATCATTAGTAAAACTGAAGGCAGTAAAACATTTAAAAATATTTGTTTTAAATATTTAACTACTGTAGGTACTGAGGAAAACTAAAGGCAAAAAAGACGCTAGCATAAGCCTTCTCGCATACCGTGCAAGATCGGTGAGTGATCAATGTTTTCACTCTGAACATAACTTCGAATTCTCTCCGTCTCTTTCATCTGCTATCCCCTATCTCCGAACATTTCCCCTATTTTGCCTTGGTATATTGTGAAAGTACTTCTGCTCTCCCCTTCCTCCGCAGTCCCTTCTAGCGCTCTTCAGTTCTGCCATTTTCCGTATATCTATGGTAGTGAAAGCAAGCAAACGAAGATGTGGACAAGTATTACGTAGCAGCATTTCAGATTTGAAGGGGGGGAAATTAAAATACAATAGTGCACAATCGAAAGGCGGGGGAAAATAGCATGAGGCACAAAGGTGAGCACCATAATTTGAAACCAGGTAAAGTTAACATTCAGGTGAATTGTTTGCAGTGATTAGGCTACACAGTTATGACGTTAGGCAGAAAAACATAAAAACAGAAGAGACAACAATGTGGCAAAACTTAAGACGACAAGCGGAGAAGTAAGAGAAGCAAAAAAAAGAAGAGCAAAATAACAGTGAGGAGCGGAAGGCGCAGACGCGTGAGAGACGGAAGAGAACGGAAATAAAAATTACGACCTTGAGTATTAGAGGAAAAGGAAGGAGGTGAAAAAAAATGACGGGTGAAAAAAGTGATGTGTGGAAAAAACGAAATCAAAGAATAAGCTACAGAGTGAATGTAAGTCTCCGCAGTTGGATCTAAGCAAGCCATCATTGCTTGTTGCCAAGTTAGTGCGCTTGAAGGACAATTCGGATACTTTTACATCCTTGTGGAGTGAACTGCAGTGAGGCAAGTTACTCTCTTTACACAGCGTGTTCATTATAAGAGTGTGTGTTGGACGGAGAAATGACTCCACTGAACACTAACATTAGTGAAACATTGTAAGTGTTCCTGCATATAACGTACAAGTGATCTGAATTTATACATGCAGTGTTCGCCCATTCGAGTTTCATTCGTGCACACCTGATTGCAAAATATTATGAACAACATAAGTGCTGACATAAATTGCTGCTTTGTCATATTTTGGGCGCTGATATGATACGGTCGTTACACAGACGTTCTTTCGCGCAGACTCCAAATTACAATGTGTGTGTGTGTGTGTGTGTGTGTGTGTGTGTGTGTGTGTGTGTGTTCCAGTTAAACAATTATAAGCAATGTTACACGGAAGTCGTCTTTATAAATGACAATAAGAAGTTCGCGTTGGTGTTCCCCAGTACAATAATTGCCTAATTAAAATTCAGAAACTATGTTAGTTTGTAACTGAAACGAGCCTTGTGTAGCTCATTTTACAGTTTTAACGACACGCGATTGTCATTAAAACAACGCTAAAAATCAGTAAGAATAAAATAAATAAGCAGAGATGTTCTGTTGTTGGTATTTGCGGAGCCAGCGGTTAACGAGTGACAACATGCTAACAACGCCATCCGCGTAACCGTCAACAGACTCAACAGGAAAACTGACAGGCTTATCACACGTAAAACGCTGTGTGTGTGTGTGTGTGTGTGTGTGTGTGTGTGTGTGTGTGTGTGTTCTTTACAGTTCAGATATTTCGTGCTCTAGTTTCTGGTTTATTTTGGTACACAAAGAAGACAGCGTACCTTCAGCCTGATAGTAACTGCTGGAGAAAGTGGAAGGCCTGCGTTTTTTTTTAAGACGTCAATTACGTGTTATCTAAAAGTTATACAATTTCACTTACACTTTCATTTGGGTGTATATGGCTCGTGTTACGTCACCGGGCGGAGCTGGGTCATATGAAACTGTTCCGAAATACAATATCCCTCGCGGAGAAGCGAAAGTGCAGCTCGTAACAGTTTCTTTTTATTGTTAAAACGAGAAATTGAGGCAAAACTTAAATGTGTCGGCCTATGTATACCGAGTATATGGTGTTCTTTATTTGTCGAATATTATGGAGAGGAAATCTGTAATACTGCTGCAAGGCCTAATTTATACATACGATTTTGGCGTTTTCGGCAGTGATTGATAATGGATACATTTCGTCGTCTTCTTTTTGTATATCTCGGTAACGCACGTGAATATCAACAGCGCACGCGCAGTAACAAATTTTCAGCGTTAAATAAAACAATATTGAAGAAAAGTGACAGTTACTGTGAGTTGAAATTTGTATAATCTTGTAAGCCTAGCAGTAAATTTAAGATAAGGAGGTAAAGACAAACGCCCACCTTTGAAATGTGTGTGATAACATGCCAATGTGTGTTTCTGACCGAATTTAGTTTACAGGGAGATTTCGTGGTAAAAAAGGCAACACATTTATGGCTAATGACTTACTGATGTGTGAAATACATTGAGGTTTTTGTTAAGTGCAGTTAATTATTGAAAATAACCCCTGAAATTCTGTTTACATTAATATTTAGGCCTGGAACATAGGACACAAAATTAATACAGCTGTGGGATTTAGTATCACATTCAGTGCTGAAATTGTTTTTGTTTTAAATTGGTCTGTTGTTCACTGTGCTGTGAGAATTCATTGATAATCAAAATTGCTGTCATGTTTGTGTTGTGGTAAACTAAAGCCAATGTGATAATGTTCACAACATGACATGGACAGTTATGTTCTATGCTGTGAAAATTTTGATAAATCATAATAAATGAAGTATGGAAGGGGCTAATAAATAAGTCACCACCAAATGGTATAACAAATTATGTTGCCTTGTGGAAATAACTGTCAGATGCAAGATGTTTCAGATCAGGTTTACAGGGTTCTTATATAATAACAGATGTTTATATTTCTGAGGTTTGTTCTAATTATTTATTTTGTTTCAGGATTTATGATTTTGTCAAACTTTGAACCTGTATTCAAGATTGATAAGTGTGCTTTTGGATTTGAAAATTGTTGTAAATAATTTAGCATATGACTCAACAGCTGAAGATCAGACATTTGGATTAAGTGCTGATACCAGTGGGTAAAGTGCATCTGTGCAATTTCAGCAGTGAAGGAGTTCATCAGAGTGATGTGTAACGTGAAGACACTGCAACTGCAACCCAGCTGTTCGGGATTATGAAGTGTGTTTTGTTGGACATCACAATAAAAACACAAATGTTAACAGTTGTTGCACCAATTTCGAGTGACAAATTTCTTTATACACACGAAGTTGTGTGCGCACGCATTGATCAAAGTGTTAAAGTGCTGTGTTCAACTTGACTGTCGTGCGTATTGAAGCATAATTTAATGTGCCTACAACAGTTGAATTAAATCCGACTAAACACACATGTCCAAATGTTCAGTTTCAATATATTATTCTGTACATGCATTGCAATATTTTAGAACATTATGAGTCAAAATGGTCATCTCATGGTCACGTGACATATTTAGTGTATGATACCAATATGGCTGTGAAGAAAAGTGCAACTTTTATGTTAGTTTTTACAAGTGTTAAACCTGCTTATAACAATCAGAAGGAAACCTGTTGTGAAACCTCCTGTGGATGTAAGCAGACCTGATAAGAGTGTGTAGTGCATTTCTTATCTATGGAATTGTCTGGAGGATTTTACACCTATTTCCAGGATAAAGCAAGATACTGGTAAGTTCTCATATTGTGTTTGGCAGTTCTCAGAATCTGCAAATCGCATGAAAGGAGCCCTTCTGTGAGAAATTCCTATTTATTCGGTTAGTCAAGAAATTCACTGCTTCTAATTATACTGAAAAGCCCGGTATCATAAGCCCTGCCATTGGACCTTAACCCCCATGCCAGTTTACGTCAGTTGAATTTTTACAACCCATAACATATACTTAATACTTTTAATGGGAACGTAAAAACATTTTGAAGTGAACTGTAGCAGTCATTTAGCTTTAGTAGATTGTTTGAGATGTAACAAGTGCTCAGACACAGTACATTTACAGTACTGCCCGTTGATTTTGGATATCCTTCTTCTCTTTTAAATGGTGGGTTAGGATGCATAAATATGTTATGTTCTGAGAGATCTTGTTAAGTTGTCCTGGATCACTGTAAATAGTTCAGGCTTGCCGCTATAAGAACTGCTAGTTCGTGAAAGATGTTTTCATCAGCTCAGGAGAGGTAAAAAAAAGAGGTGTAAAAAGTTTTGGTAGGGAATTCTCTTGTAAAATAGCCAAATATAGTATTAAACTGGATAACAAGGAGTTAAGTTTTGGCACTCTTAAATGAACATAAATTATTAACTAAAGAAGAAAATTTCACTTTGACCCAGCTTTGTACCCCTGATCACACAGACCTGTATAGATGACGAGTTACATTTTGTTCACATAAGCCATGTCTAAAATTACAAATTCTTCTATGTATTCTTGTGGTCCAGACCTGAATATGGCAAAATGTGAATGATATTTGTAGTACAGGAATAAAAAGTTGTGTCAAACTGAAATTTTCTTAATTTTGGTATTCATTGGCCCAGTTGGCATTATTCAATGGATATGTAGAAATGTAAAAAACCGTCAAATGGCAAACACTATGTATATATAAATAATAAATGCATAGTGTTGGCTGTTTGACGGTTTTTACATTTCTACATATCCATGATATTTTCTTCTCTACTTGGTATATCACACAACATAATGCCTTCCGTCAAACAATCATATGAAACTGTTTATAATTCACATCTAATTGTGGGCTTTGGTGTTAATGTAACTGGATTTTTTTGTGTTTTCTTATTACACATTATTTTAGCTTCAAAGGAATCGAAGACTGACAACTCTAGATTTCACTGTGCATTCTTGACGCAGTTCTATCGGCAGTGTCAAGACCGTATGTGCATTTTGTAGGTTAGTTGTCACGAACAATGAACCTTGTAAGGACAGAGTAGGTTCAGAATAAACTTGCCATTTATCAGGTTACTTGGCACGCAGGACTCTCATACAGTATTTTTTAAATTAATTAAAATAAATCCTAAAGGAATGCAATGTAAAACTTTGGACTGGACTAATCTGACTTGCAGTAGGGTCCAGTGGCTGGCTGTTTTGTGATAATGAAATTTCCATTAAACGCATGGAATTACTTTATTACTGACTGAATATTAGCTTCTAAAGAATAACTCTGCCTCACAAAGTTAATCGTTATCTTCATTGATTACAGAATTGCCAGTGTGCAAGCTTGTAAGATAAAACTGAACTGAGGAGCATGAAGATTTGTATATTTGTATATTTATAAGTACCTTAAAATGATATCCCATACTAAAAACAACAAGCAGTAACCACACAAAACATTTTTATGTGTTGTTCAAACTGTAACTACACTTGCAAGAAGGATTCCACAAAACATTCTATGAAATATGGTTATGCATGTTTGTATCATTGCAAAAATGATGAAGTTTTGGTGTCGAGTTAAATATTAATGTATTAACTGGGTGTGTACAAAATTAATTGTAGAAATTGAGGGGAAGAGAGAACACAGAACACGTAGAAGATCTAACCATGGCTGGAAGGATAATTACTAAAAATTAATCTTAAATAATTAGGGTGCAAATGTGTGGATTGGCTTAAACTGGTCCATTGCAGTCTGCAGATGCTATTTAAGTGTCTTTTTTATGGCACTGTTATATATCTGGGGAAGTACAAGTCACTGTCTGTGGAGTGTATTGGTATTAGCTGGCTCAGCATATAGTGTGGTGGCGGACTATTGTCGATACGGTAACAAACCTTTGTGTTTCATAAGATCAGGTTTCTTGACTAGCTGAACAGTGTCAGCTTCTCAAGACGAACTCTGTGCAGTGTAGCCTGCACCAATGGCAGGACCAGACTGCACTGTAGCCTATCGGCTCTTCCTGCTAGCATTGGTGGCAGCAGGAGAGAGGAAGACAACGTATATGTAATATAACACTGGGGCGCGTTCGCGTAACCATTGTTGCCGTGGAAAAGCAATATGTATTACATATTCTGATTGTGTGTCTGTAGCCTTAGTTATCCAGCACGCAAAGCGCATGCGCCGTATTATATTGTCATCTGTGGCCTGTCCGGTATCACCATGTTTTTCGACATTATCTCACGAACGGCACGATTTTCGGAAAAACGTTACTGAACATAAAATGTGTGTTTTGATTTTCTGTACAGCTTTTGTCTGAAACATTTCTCATTCTAAGAAGAATTCAGCGAGATATTATCATAAATGTACACAGGTCTTCATGTAAAGTACCCGTTATTCTTGTCAGATTTTGATCAAACTTGACTTTTCTCGACAGACATTCGAAAAATATTCAAATACAAAATTTCATGAAAATGCGCTGATTGGGAGCCGACTTGTTGCACACGGCCGTACGGACAGACGCGACGAAGCTAACAGTCGCTTTTCGCGGTTTTTCGAACGCGCCTAAAAACCAATCATTACCCGTAATTTTATGGTTAACACCACTGATCGTTTTTAATAATATTCATATCAATGTATAAGTGGAACAAGGTACAGGTAAAGCTGATCCTGTGCACGCCATGAAGGCATATGGGGGAGTGGAGGTGCAGACCCACACATTCTTAAAATCGGCAGTAGATTGATGTGGCTGGTAACTTCACTCCGCGGCCGTTTAACTTTCTAAAGCCTAGCTGTAACTTCACATGCCACCAGGTTTAACATTAAAAAATTCTACGTGGTGCCCACATTGCGTTTATGTGTTTTGTACGGATCTCAGAACAAACAGAAACTTTTGCCTTATAAAACATTAAGAGATTGGTTTTTATAACCGAAGTAGAGAGTGTTTACAGCGCGGTACGCACTGAGTCCTTGTATAAAACAGATACGCTTCGTCTTTAAAGGGTTAACTCCCCGCCTCCAGGCGAAAGAGGTCCCAGTGGGCTCCAGAACCGGCCTGGATGCTTCGGAGAAGGGATAAATCTCTTGTCCCTGTCGGGACTCGAACCATGTTTCCTCGGTCGTCCGGTCGGTAGCCTAGCCACCATACCGATTGAGCTCCTAGCAGAAAATAGATGCTGTGTTTGAACCTCGGAGATTTTAGGGTAGATCGATTTACGTATGTTACATAAAACACAGGCCTACTAGTTGTGTTCTTTGAGACGCAGAACAGACTCTTGGGTGTGAAACACTGGATAGTTGAGCAGAATACCGGTTGTAGGAACTGTATTAATACTGAGTACTGAGAAACAAAGAAGAAAGGATACAATCGAAACGAGGACACTAAGCAAAATATGAAAGTATAAAAGCCACAAGGAAAAGTTGGTCATATTAAGAATACAGTGGAATGGTGACGCGTTAGATATGGTTGCCAATTAGAATTCGTTTGAGGGCATAAAAATTAAGATGGCGAATAAACAATTGGCGAGACCAAGGACAAGGTAAACGAGTCCAAGAGAGGGAAACATGCACAAAAGAGAGTAGGGGACGAGTGGTTACTCATACAAGAGGAGCGCAAATGGGAGAGCAGAGAAGATGGGAGAAGGCCTTGTCACAGACCGACCCAGGGGGGGGGGGGGGGGGGGGAGGTGTTTCACGATATTTCGGAGAGTTACAGTTTCAGATGACGACGTATTAGTGATTAGAATGGACGTTGCGTAGTATGTTCTTGTACGTCAAGCCGTGTCTGAGATAATAAAGGCAAAAAGTTCCATCTGACAGTGACATTTGCGTGCGCAGATACAAACCAACGTTTACCATTTACAGACTAAGTGAAAGTACTTTTCTATCCAACGCTCCACGATTTCTGAAATATCGTTGCTTTTTGAAAGGTTCCCAGACTTCGTCCGTTTGTGTTTCTGGTAAGAGCAACACGTAGATGAAGATGAGTATAGAGTATTGGTGGAATGATACTGACAGGGGCAAATCGAAGTGCTGTCCCAGTGCCACTTTTTCCACCACAAAGCTCACATGGACTAACGCGGGATCAAAAGCGGGCCTCCGCGGTGAGAAGCCAGCGAATACCCATCCGAGCCATGGCACGGTCTAAGATTGTGCTTAGATTATATTAACTTATACTTAAAAATACCCAGTTCGTACCGCGCAGTAAACACTGTCTCGGTTATAAAAACCAATCAGTTAATGCTGTATAGGGAAATAATAGCTGTTTGTTCTGAGATCCACACAAAGCACACAAATACAGTGTGTGGGGAAGGGTAGAATTGTTGAATGTTAAACCGGGTGGTACATAAATTAACCACTGGATTTTAAAGGGTTAAATATTGCTGGGCCGATATGGATATATCATTCAGACAGTTTTTAGTAAACAAGACAGGCAATGTGCTTATAATCATAATAATAAGGCGCATTCGCGTAACCATTGTTGCCGTGAAAAAGCGCCCAAGTATTACACATTATGAGTGTGTGTCTAGCCTTAGTTATCCACCATGCAAAGCGCATGCGCCGTATTATATTGCAATCTGTGGCCTGCCTGGCTCTACCGTATTTTTCCACATTATCTCATAAACGGCACGATTTTCGGTTAAAGGTTACTGAAAATAAAATGTGTGAAAGGTAGCAGCGAATATATTGCATAAGCAGTCCCGGACAGCCGACAAGGGTGGTCCTCCAGCTCAGGAGTTGGTCGAGGTGCTAACAACGCCTCACCGTAAAAACTTACCATGTTACGAAACATTTCACAAGGCCTCAGACTTGCACTGATCCTTTGGCAAGACGCAGTGAAATGGATTCATCTGGCACAGGGTAGGGACAAGTGATGGGCGCTTGTGAATGCGGTAATGAACCTTCGGATTCCATAAAATGCGGATAATTTCTTTACTAGCAGAGGACCTGTTAGTTTCTCAAGAAGGACTCTGCTCCATGGAGTTAGTTAGTTAGTTAGTCTGTTAGTTAGAAATTTAGTTTTTATTACAAAGCTAGTGTGCCCCAAAAAGACTAATTTCTCAATTCTACCGCCGGCACCAACAGGCTGTGAACCGCTGATTTATGCGTGTCGTATGATTCTCAGAAGAAAAATACCGATAATTTGCCAGAACAACATTAGTCATCTGTTCTTTGTAATGGACACGAGATGTGTTCTCTATGAGGTACAAACTGAAGTCACATGTGTTACTTACATGAATGTCAGTGTTGAACTGGCTTAATCTGCATTCGTGCTTGGTGTAGTACTAATAACGCAAATCATTCGTCCCAACATTTTCTGAATCACTTAACATCATGGCAGGATTGGGTCTAACCGTTTCTGTATCCGATACTGTTCAAAACAAATAATGTCCAAAACATCTTACTACTGCTAAGACAGGGATGCACAAGTCCCTGACGAATAACTTTTGTTCCCGGCAGGGGCCAGGGATTTCTGTATTCTCCAAAACATCCATATCCTCTCTGGGGCCCACCCGGCCTCCTACCTAATGAGTACCGGGTTTGTTTACTGGGGGTAAAGCGGCCGGGGCATGATGTTAACCGCTCGCCTCCATCTAGGGCCGACATTAAGAATGAATGGAGCTGTATGTTTATTCCGTCTATATGCATTCATGGCGTGGACAGGGAAATATTACCTTTTTTAATCTTTACTTGAATTTTGGGTTGTGGGACGTACTATTTGGGGGTTTTGAGTATGGAACTTGGCGTCATGTCACCCTCCTGGCGCCTAGAATTTTGAGGTGGCTTCTAGATTTTTGGAAAATCAGTGGACCCGCATATTAACCCTTTAAAAACGAAGCGTATCTGTTTCATATAAGGACACAGTGCGTACCGCGCTGTAAACACTCTCCACTTCGGTTATAAAAACCAGTCTCTTAATGTTTTATAAGGCAAAAGTTGCTGTTTGTTCTGAGATCCGTACAAAACACATAAACGCAATGTGAGCACCACGTGGAATTTTTTAATGTTAAACCTGGTGGTACGTAAAGTTACCGCTAGGCTTTAAAAGGTTAAGTAATTACATGATGGAGGACGTTAATGAGAGCTGGAATTGGAAAATTTTAACAACCGTTAAGGTGTGGAGAAATCTTTTACAAAACTTTAATTTAGTGCGCGTGTATTGACGGGAACGATTCTATTTTATTTTTATCAACGGGAACGCCGTTCCAGTGCGTTACGATCCACTTCGAGCAATGGTCTTACTTCAGAGGTGATCAGGGAATAATCCTGCTCATAAGCACCACCCGGTTTGACTCTGTTCTGATTTACGAGCCGATGAAACATCGGTGGGTTTTCCGAGGACGGATACATTATAGTAGTACAGTAGACATAACTGTTAGGGCAATTTTTAAACGTATGTATTTACAATACCAGCAGTAACACCTCTGTTTAACATTAAAATTGAAAGGACCTTGCATCAGTCATGTGTTACCTTCACACGTGTCACTTTTGCATGTGCAGTAACTCCCGTACATATCCGTCTACCAAGGATCCGCCGTTCTTGTAAGGGGTACGGCGATCATTGGGCCACCAGACCTCCGTAAGTTAACCTTAACCTCGACACTCGGTTGGTCACATCACTATACGAGGCGAAAAGATGCGAGAAAAAAAAGCAGGAACATTCAACCACAGAAGGAAAACTGGAAATAATCGTTGATTGTGAAAGAGTACTGAAGCGATTTGTGACAAAATTAATACGACTAATTCAAGGGTTCGCCGATCCCAGTGGCCGCGTGTTATGATGCGTGGGTCTGCGGCCGTTCGCTTGCTGGGATTGCGGGTTCGAATCTCGTCAGGGGTATGGATGTCTGTCTCTTGTGAATATTGTGTGTTGTCAAGTAGAGGTCTCTGCGTCGAGCTGATCATTTGTCCAGGGGAGTCATATAGAGTGTGATGTGTCCAACTGAGTGTGATCGTGAAGCCTAGACAATGAGAAGGCCCTGGCCCACTAGGGGCTACTCTGCCATTGGACAAGGAAGAATTCAGGAGTTCACAAGGTCGCTCGGGAGACTAAATTTTGTACTGTGGCGTCTAATATTTGACGGGCTTCAATTTGGAACTTGCTTCATTTCACCCTTCAGGCGCCTAGAATTTTGAGATGGCTCCTTGAGGTTCTGGAATATTTGTGCACCCCTGCTGCAGTCTAGGGCGGAGGGGGGTGGAATTTAACTGATTTAATTGGTGGCCCGCCAAGTGCAGAGCCAAAGCTGGATACCACAATCCAGTTCCTAACTCCACAGTAATTTATATTTTAATAACATTCCTACGCGCTTTACGAGTAAGTAAAAACCTCTTATTAAACGTGTAAATAAATAGCATAATGTCATTATGAATAACGAGTTAAACAGGGTGTTCATCGTATAGGAGTAAATCAGAAGCGTATTTAAAATGTTGGTCGAAAAACTTCAAGGAAAAGTGCCAGTTTAGAAAGGAGACAATATTAACCCTTTAAAGACGAAGCGTATCTGTTTTATATAAGGACTCTGTGCGTACCGCGCTGTAAACACTCGCCACTTCGGTTACAAAAACCAGTCTCTTAATGTTTTATAAGGCAAAAGTTGCTGTTTGTTCTGAGATCCGTACAAAACACATAAACGCAATGTGGGCACCACGTAGAATTTTTTAATGTTAAACCTGGTGGTACGTAAAGTTACCGCTAGGCTTTAAAAGGTTAAAATGTAGCATAGATGAATATAATGTTGAGATGTGGACCTGTTACAACTAGATCATAATATGGGTCAATGAAGGTGGGATATGAAGAAGGTAATTAATGTTTGGGTTTCACTAAAGCAAAAAAAAAAAATTAGAAAACGTGACCCAGTTATCACATTTTCGAGAAATATCGTGGAAGACGGAATTTTATTGTCGTACTTTTTCGAATACTTTTCAAATACTCTTCGACTAATGAGGTAAACACTGGCAAGTGATCGGGTTGCAGTATCAGTCCCAAATTATTTATGAAGTAGTAAAACAAAAGAAAACAAATATTTGAGCTCCGTTATTCTGGGACATGTGGCCACGTCATTGCCCCGTCTAATTACTCCCTGACCGGCACGTTAACATTTCCAGACAGCCAGTCGTGGGTTACACTGTTCTCACACAGTCCAGTGATCTACCTGCTTTGCCATTCTTCTAAACCCTACTGACTCCCTGAAGACGGAGGCACTACTGTCCTTCGAAACATCGGGATCAGATTACTAGTGACGCAGCGTCAAAGCCCACAAGAACGGAATCTTCACCTGCACCGCTGGGGAAACCTCAAACCACACAGATAGGTAGATATTTGTATACGCTTGAGTGTTTTATTGCACACTGCATCTCGTAAAAATACGGCCCATATAAACATCAAGTGTATTTAACTTTTTAAAGCCTAGCGGTAACTTTACATACGACCAGGTTTAAGATTAAAAAAGTCTAGGTTGTGCCCACATTGCGTTTATGTGTTTTGTACGGATCTCAGAACAAACAGCAACTTTTGCCTTATAAAACATTAAGAGACTGGTTTTTATAACCGAAGTGGAGAGTGTTTACAGCGCGGTACGCACTGAGTGCTTATATAAAACAGATAACGCTTCGTCTTTAAAGGGTTAATCAAAGGAAAGAGTCACTGAACTTGAACCAGTGCAGTCGTTTAAGATACGCAATGGTGGGCAAAAGCTTCACGTTTTCACGAATTTAAAAAGGGCATATGTAACAGTGACATTGGCTGAGAAAGGTAAAAAATGTAAAAAGGTAAATTTTTTTTGCATGAGAAAGGTAAAAAATGTAAAAAGGTAATTTTTTTCTTTTCCACGCCATGAACGCATACAGGGCGAGTAGAGGTATAGCTCCACCTATTCTTAACCTCGGCTCTAGATAGACGTGAGTGGTCAGATTTACGCCCCGGCCGCCTTACCTTCAGGAAATAACCCCGGTACCCCTTTAATGGGAGGGTGGGTGGGCCCCAGAGCCGGTTTGTACTTTTGGAGGAGTGGGAAGTCTCGTGTCCCCAGGGCAGGACTACAGGGCTGGGGCAGCCGGGCAGGTGGCTGGGTGGCGCCAACGTATAAAGGGCGCTATGACGTTACTGGAATTATCGGAAGTACAACGCTAATGAACTCAGGTTTCCACACGCGAAGGAATTTCCCCGAAAACTATCCGAAATTTGGGCACGCCGTCAGAAACGTTCGCCAGCCCTACCCTAGGTCTAAAAAGTTTTTAAGAATACGGGCTTGCAGGGACTCTAAATTATCAGTCTGCCCGGGGCGCCGACATGTCTCGGGCCGGCCCTCTCTGCTCCTACCGGGATTTGAATCTCGGACCGTCGCGTCGCTACTCCAACTGAGAAAAGTCGAAATACTGAAATATCAGTGGTGCAGTGTGGCACGGTCGGGTTTGAGAGGGACAGACATGTGTGATCGTCAGCGGGGCTGCTGTTTGTCCACCCCTGTTCCTTCAGAAAGGCATGATTATTATCACTTTGCTGTAGTACGTTTTAGCACTGATGACTTCGCCTTCAGGCTGCACAATAAACAGACGTTTAGGAAGAAGCTTCAAACCGCTTCGCAATGATAAACGTGGCGACGGTGTTAAGTGACACTGTGGCGACGCTGTTGTATGACACTGTCGGCAGTGTGGCTACCGCGAAATAAGAGCTGCTGGCCGTGCATTAAATCCAAATCTTATGGGACGTAACGGTGTCTCGACTAGTAATTATATATACCGACGTTTCATACGATCATGCTGTTTCCATTCTCAGGGTCCATCAGTCCCGTTCGTGGACTGAACAAGACCTGGACTGAATTCTCATAAACATTTATCAGTTCACACCAAGTTACAACCCAGAATATTTGAATTTCAATCAACACCGCTTCGAGACACACCGTACTCGGTAGGATTCCTCTGAACGAGTAATCAGCCCGACGCATAGACTCCTACCTGACAACACACAACACTCAAAAGACACAGACATCCATGCCCCCAGCGGGATTCGAACCCGCAATCCCAGCAAGCGAACGGCCGCAGACCTACCCCTTAGACCGCGCGTCCACTGGGATCGGCCCAGACTATGTAATACTTATTTCTTTTCCACATTAACCATGGTAACGCGAAAGCGCGTCGGTGTTACATTTATACGTACAATGCATGTCTGTTTAACCTAGACGGGAAAAAATGGCGGGTTGTTGTGAATGCGGTTATGAACCTTGGTGTTCCAAAAAATACGGGAAATTTCTTGACTAGTTAACAAAGTGTAAGCTTCTAAAGCACTTTGCTGTACGGAGTTATTTAGGAGAAAGGAAGCTAAAAGAATACGGTTGAATTGAATGGTGACATTCCCCAGGCTTTTTGCGTTCGTGACTAATACGTCAACGTAATTACCGCCTGTTATTGTCGTTCGTATATATTTGAACACTAAGACACTTCTAAAGTATTTATCATAGTGTTCGTTAGTGTCATGTTCCTTGTCTGCGTGCTGGTGATTAGACCTCATACAGTGCTCCATTTTCTCTTCATTTTCCCACCCATTAAATTACCTTGACATTCACTCAGACTACAGAGCCCCCACTTCAGATCTGCCGTCATACAGTGTTCACGGACACCTGTTCTCCATGTATACAGCAGTTCACAGCCAAACGTGGCGGTCACGTTCCTGCAAAACAACGTCGCGACCGGCAAACCAGCGGGTTGGCAAGAGCACAACTTTTGGAGAAGTTACAGGAGCGGGGAACCGCGATACTCTGTCAGCATTAATTAAATCTTAAATTGCGTGTTGCTATGCTAGACATAAATATGGCGGTCTAATAGAATTCGAGGCGAACCCGACGGTCATGCGGTCTAAGGCGTAATTCTGCGGTTGCTCGATTGCTGGGATCGCGTGTTCGAATCCCGCTGAGGGCATGGGTGTTCGTTTCTTGTGTTATGTGTGTGTGTCGTGTAGGTAGCGGCCTCTGCGACACCGTTCGTTCAGAGGAGTCCTACCGGCTGTGTGTGTGTACGCGTGCGTGCGTGCGTGATCTAGGAACCTGAAAAACGAGGCGGCTTAGGCCGGAGTTCGGCTGTTGCGCCACAGTAAAATGCATTCGACATAAATAATAAAATTTTCTGGGCTGCTACGCCGTGTCGGTTATTAAATAAGTTCCGACGTTTCGGAGAAGCGTGGTGTTGCCATCTTCAGGGTCCAGCAGTTCTCGACAGCAATAGTATCTCGCAGCTACAGAACTTTCCGATGTCATTTTAGCCCTGGACCCAGCACAATAAATAAAGGTGGATCTGGACGGCTTTATTTTTGAAAATGGGGCAGGTAGGTTGTCCCGAAACGTCTGTAACCAACTACCAACCTACGTAGTATAACATCCCAGAAGAGCGAAGGTCTCAACTGCACTGCTGCGGAAGCCTGAAATCTCGCACCGTTGTGTTCAGTCCACACCTGAGACAAACACAAATGCATACAGGTGTTGATGGTACGACCTGAAGTTAAGGGACAGCTTAGGAGATGTAGACGAAGAATGGAGGACAATATTAAAAGGCATTTTAAACAAACAAGATGGGAGGGTGTGGACCGGATTCGTCTGTATCGGGCTAGCAGCCAATGGTCGGCTTATGTGAACACGGTAATGAACTTCGGGTTCCATAAAATGCGGGGAATCTGCTGAATAGCTGAGGGAATGTTAGCTTAGTCAAGAAGGACTCTGCTTCATGCTGTCAGTTAGTTAGTTAGTTAGTTAGTTAGTTAGTTAGTTAGTTAGTTAGTTAGTTAGTTAGTTAGTTAGTTAGTTAGTTAGTGGAGTAGTCAATCAGTTAGTTAGTTAGTTAGTTAGTGGGGTAGTTAGTTAGGGGGTAGTTAGTGGGGTAGTCAGTTAGTGGGGTAGTTAGTTAGGGGTAGTTAGTGGGGTAGTCAGTGGGGTAGTTAGTTATGGGGTAGTTAGTGGGGTAGTCAGTCAATCAGTCAGTCAGTTAGTTAGCTACTAGCTAGCTAGTTAGTGGGGTAGTCAGTCAGTCAGTCAGTCAGTCAGTCAGTCAGTCAGTTAGTGGGGTAGTCAATCAGTTAGTTAGTTAGTTAGTTAGTTAGTTGGTTAGTTAGTTAGTTAGTGGAGTAGTCAATCAGTTAGTTAGTTAGTGGGCTAGTTAGTTAGGGGGTAGTTAGTGGGGTAGTCAGTTAGTGGGGTAGTTAGTTAGGGGGTAGTTAGTGGGGTAGTCAGTCAATCAGTCAGTCAGTTAGTTAGTTAGCTACTAGCTAGCTAGTTCGTGGGGTAGTCAGTCAGTCAGTTAGTGGGGTAGTCAGTCAATCAGTTAGTTAGTTAGTTAGTTAGTTAGTTAGTTAGTTAGTTAGTGGGGTAGTCAGTCAGTCAATCAGTTAGTGGGGTAGTCAGTCAGTCACTTAGGTGGTAATAGGAATCAGTGACCCTTGGTTGGGGGGGGGGGCGCCCAGTTAATTTGGATTTCACGGACGGACACTTGTGTGGACACTAACCAAGTGTAATCTTTAAACTGGTATAATGTTTTGTCCCCTTTGGCTGTAATATGTTTACCCGTTAGAATGTTTACTGTGGGGGCTCGGTATAACACCCAGATGAGTTGACAAGGTTGAGTTGTCGGTAACTTGCAATGAGTCACTGCATTTATGGGCACGCAGATGCTGTGAGGCGAGTTGTCAATAAATGCGTGCCAAATCACAGACACGAAATGGCAATTGTTTATTTTCTATTTCTTAGTATTTTTTTTGCGGGGGATAATTTATCGGGTTTAAAATCTCTGATAAATCACCCTTTCTCTAACTCGCTCGGTATAGCAACTAAGCTACGGGCTGGGCCACCGGACAATGAACGTTCGATTTCCAGCAGGGACAAAGATTTTTCTGTGCTTCATAGTACCCAGACTGGCTCTGGTGCGCCCTGTCAGTCTCTTTTCTGGTTGGTACTGGGGGCTCTTTCCCCGTGAATAAAACGGACGTAGCGTGAAGCTGACCAATTTCAATCTGATGCCGACGTAAGGATACGTGGAACTATACCTTCACTCCTCCGTACGCCTTCAAGATGTGATGCTTGATTTGAGTATGGGGCAAGTTTACATCTTTGCCTTATAAATGCTGACGCCTTAATGAGAAGTGGTGAATGTTTTTGTTGCTTCCAAGCTATTAGGCCGGATAGGAATATGCAGACGAATTACACCGAATCATGTTTTGTACTCAAGGAACAGAAAGGCGACAGTGAAAATCTCCGAAATTTGAAGTATTTTACCAATATCATACACTCAAAATGTAAACAAAAAGAGGACAATATTTGTATGGCTAATTTGTGGTTCAACTGGTGTGTATTTACCATCCTGCAAATGTTTCGCTACACTGATACTGTATAGAAAATATATTTATATAAACATAAAGCACACATCCAGATTATAATGTGTGTAAACTAGGGGAACTCTAAGCGCCACATAAAATAAGGCAGTTTTGTACGTACGAGATCACCGACTGATAAACTATTCTTTGTTGATCTGATACTTCCGGAGGAAAAAATGTGAACACAATACAGCAGTGTTTAGAGAATTCAAGAAAACTTCATAGTGGTTCAGGAGGTAAGATCCATGTAATGTTCTCATTGTATTTGGCATACTGATGGAACCAACTAACCAACCAACTGACTAGCTAACCAACCAACCAACCAAGTAACTAAATAACTAACTCCATGGAGCAGAGGCCTTCTTGAGAAGCTAACAGTTTCTCAGCTAGTCAAGAAATTCCCCGCATTTTATGGAACCCGGAGGTTCATTACCGCATTCACAAGCGCCAGCCACCTGTCCCTATCCTGAGCCAGCTCAATCCAGTCCATGTCCCCCATCCCACTTCTTGAAGATCCATTTTAATATTATCCTCCCATCTACGCCTGGTTCTCCCAAGTGGTCGCCTTCCCTCAGGTCTCCCCACCAAAATCCTGTATGCACCTCTCTTTTTCCCCCACACCTGCTACATGCCCCGCCCATCTCATCCTTCTCGACTCGTGGAACTGGTTATGTTAATTAAAATCTACAAATCTGGCGTGCACTAGGAGTACTGTTTTTTTTAAGTTTTCAAGAAAGATTTAAATTAATAAGCATTTTATATTTGTAACATAATCTGCAGATGTTTTGGCCTAACCACACGGAGACTACGATTTTAGAAAGTACCCAATCTTCATATGTAAAAGAATGAGATATTTTCTTATTACTGGTTTCTTGTCCGTAAATAAATACATTTCCTGTAAATATTTTTGATGCCTTATGGTGGCCCATGGGGCTAAAGCAAGTTGTATGTTTGACAACATGTCAAGAGCTATACAATAAAAGTGTTGTGATTAGCAGTTCGTGTAATAACTTGGGTAATTAAAATATGTTTGACTGAACTTGTAATAAAGTCATGATAGGCAATTTAGAATGGTCTGAAACAAGATGCTTTATGGCCACTGCTTTTCAACTTTGCTTTAGAATATGCCATTAGAAAGGTTCAAGCAAACCAGGAGGGACTGAAGTTGAATGGGACACATCATCTTCTGGAGTACGTAAATTTAATGGGGCATTCAGCATCTACGTACACTGTTATTAATTTGTTAGGGGAAAATATAAATACTACAAAGAAAGACACAGAAGCTTTACTGGTCACTGCTAAAGTGATGATTGTAGAAATGAATGCAGAGAAGACTAAGCATATGTTTATGCTTTATGAAACATAAACAGAATGCAGGACAAAATCAAAACATAATGATAGCTAATGAATCCTTTGGAAACGTTGCAAATTTCAAGTATGTGGAGACGACATTGTAAAAAACTCAAAATTGCATTCATTAAGAAATTAAGAGCAGATTAAATTTGAAGAATGCATGCTACTATTCGGTTCAGAATCTTTTGCTTCCCGTTTGATATCTGCGAATGTAAAGATTACAGAACTACATAATGTTATGTGTTGTTTTGTATGGGTTTGAAACTTGGTCTCTCACATTAAGGGAAAAATGTATGGCTGATGATGGGTGCGGAGGAGGGTATTTGGACCTGCATGAGAGGAGGTAACAACAGGGTGGATAAAATTGCACAGTGAGAAGTTTGTGTGATTTGCACTCGTCAGCAAATATGGTCCCTACCCCATGTAACAGTGATCACTGCCTCACCAGATATTATTAGGGCGAGAAAATCAAGCAGGATAAGATGGGCTTGACATGTGGCACACAAAGGGGAGAGGAGAAATGCATATAGAGTTTTGGTGGGGAAACCTGAAGGAGACAACTTGAAAGACCTAGGAGTTGAAGGGAGGATATTAAAAAGGGCTGTAAACAAAGTGGGTGTGAATTGGACATATCTAGTCCCAGATAGAGAAAAGTGGCGGGCTCTTGTGAACGCGGTAGTGAACTTTCGGGTTACATTAAGTTACGAGAGATGTATTGAATAGCTGAGGCATTGTCAACTTCTGAGAAGGACTCTGCTCCACGGAGTTAGCTGATTAGTTAGTTCGTCTGTCAGTCAAATGTTGTCTCAGTACTATATATAACCTTACTTTTTTTAGGTTTTCAGTACTACGCTGTTGTAAGAACTTGTGTTGAAAACAAGCATTACATGAATCAACTCATGCACCGAGTAAAATACAGTTGTAAGTTATTATAAAATAATATACAATTTGTGTTGAAAAGCCTGCACATACCTCTGTCAGCTCTCCTGCAAACATCCTACACCACACTTACACACACTAGTCACTTCTACACACCCTGTTCAGTCTCTCAATGTCGTTTGAGTACGAAGTTTCCTTCCCTGTTAGAAGTCGAATAAAAATCGTTTGCGAGTATCAGCCGTTGTATGCCTGTTCAATTTCCTGCGAATTTGAAAGGAATGTAGCACCATCTGTCGAAGAAACTGGTAACTAAATACGGACATATGAACATCGCAAAGCGTGTTACGGCAAGGAAGACAAGCAGGGAAGGAATGCAAAGAATTCTGGAAGCTGGATTTAAATAATGCTTATTTTGTGGTTCGCTTAATGTCATTTTATGATATTATGGTTTTATTTAGCGTTGAATGGGGCGTGGTAATTATTACTGTTGAATTACTGAATATGGATGAAGATGTTGTCTGTTATATTGATGTTACAAAAGGTCTTGGCGGGTCTGAGAAAAATTAGCATAGTATCCCTGTCGTGATTCGAACCGGGCACACTAAAGTCGAACTAACTTCCTACATTTTGAAATCAAGCGAAAAAGCGAAAGAACACGCGTGTAAAGACGGTTTGTTTACAATATTATTATAGGTAATGATTCTGCCGAGGCACGTATTTTCCACCTATCATTCTGTTATGCCCTTTATGACGTTTGCAGATGCGTTTAAGGCCTGACACTCCCTGTATGTATTCGAGTCTGTTTCCATATAGTCTATCGACCATGTCGCATCTCTGAAATGTTAACCTTAAGGGAAAATAGAAAGTTATTTCTGACATCCAATACCAGGTAAATAATAGTAGTTCTACGTGTTTTTTACGAATTAAAAATGAACGCCTTATATGGGGACCACGTCTGTCCGTCTGTGATAAGAGTGGCGGCGATTAACCGTATGTCGGATTTTCATGAAATTCAGGATGGGAGTTCCTCACAAGACGTTTCAGGAAAGCGTGTAGTGAAAAACGGCCGAGTGACAGTCATGCTTTACTTAAGGGCGAAATAAATGAATTTCTTCCCGTGCTTGCTGTATTTCGTGAAGGGTTTGGGTGAAATTTCGTTAGAGGATCGCCAGCTTAATGGCATTGATTCTTGAAGAGTTTCGTCAAAATCGGTGCAGTGAAAGCCATACTTTACTTACGCGTTGTAAATTAAACTTTGCCCAATTTTCTGCATTTTCCGTTTGATTTAGATGCAGTTCGGCAAAGGAGATACTCGCAAAAATTTGTTGAGTGACTCTGAGTGTCGTCACAGTCGGTGCATTCCAAATTTATCGTCCGATTTGGGTGAAATTCGGTATAAGAGATATGCACGAAATGCCGTTGCGCACGGGTGAGATTCATGAAATCCTGTGAACGGAAGGTTATACTTTTTCGTACGGGCGTAAAGGAAATTACGTTCTTGCACACACCGTAAAACCGAATCGAAATCTGACAGTAAAGAACACCCTGGAATTCTGATACGTCACAGAGTGCGCCATTTGCATTTGTATTTCTAGTGTGTCAGTGTATTTTACTGGCGTTTCTGATGATTATTTTGTTACTTCAATAGAAATTGCCCTCACTAAGAAATTAAAAGCAAATTAAACCAGTGTTTACTTCATGTACCACAAATACGTACGAAATGTTACCCGGAAAACCACCTGAAAGACATAGGCCTAGACGGGAATATTTTTTATGTACCACTGTGTCTAACATCTATAAGTTTTGTGGCCCCCCCCCCTCGCCCCCCCCTCCCAGAGGGTATATGTATGAATCTGAGAACAAATAGCAATTATTTCCCTCTACAGCATTAAAGGGTGGTTTTTATGCCCGAGATGGAGAGAGTTTACTGCGCGGTACGGACTGGATCTTTAAATATAGTTCACGTTAGTCGTACTCTTTTTAAGAGGTTAAAATTCAGTTCAACATACTTCTTGTTTGCTGCCTAAAAGCAAAGACCTTTAAAAATACTAACCTACTTATTGGTTTGTGTGAGGGTGAAAGTTGGCCTCTGAACCTGATATACATACAAGAACGTCAGTCAAAAGTGTCTGAGAATAGATGAGGAGATAGAAAGTAACAAGAGGCTGAATAACGCTGTGTTTTTTGGAGCTCCATGCCTGTTACTCGGATAAATATTATTAGGGTGAACATATCAATGTGGATGAGATGAGCGGGACATGTGGCACGCCTGGAGATGATAAATACATACAAAATATTAGTCTGAAAACCACCTGCAGTATCTAGGCTTAGATGGGAGGATCATATCAAAAACCGATTTTAGATGACTGGGTTGTGGGGATGTTGGCTTGATTCAAATAGCTCAGGACAGAGTTTAGTGGCCGGCTGTTGTGAACAAGGTAACGAACTTGCGTGTCCCATGGAAGGCCCGGCAATTTCTTGACAAGCTGAGTTTGTATCCCCATCCCCAGGGGACCGAGCAGCGTGTACTTAAGCTGTTGTCGCTACGTGCAGTGTTTGAGTCAACGACAATAAGTTCTGATATATACAGTGATCTATAACGCTGGCCATTATACTCGGTTTATTGATCTGCAAATGGCTTCATCTTTATACACATCATTTAAGTATACAGTATAACCCGATTATACAGGGTGTCCCTTTTATCGGGTCCCCGAGCACGGCAAGTTTATCGCATGGAAACCCTGCATCCGCCGACACATCCCGTGATAGCTGCCATGCTCAGGGAACACTCTGTGTCTTGACTACTGAATGATTCTAACTCATATTTCAGTGTTACTACTGCGTTCAATTTAGTACGATCCGTGCAGTAGGATTGAGAAAATATGATTGTTTCATCCTGGACATTATTTACTTGTTATGCGCCCATAAACGGAAGACAAAACGCTTTTCCACATATTGTATTTGCTAAATCTAATGAAACTTCACGTTTGCACTGAGCTATTGAGGGATCTATTTTTGGCATACATCGGTTTTGTAGTAACGCCTGCTTCATACATGAAGCTCAGATAGAAATTTATTGCCTCGCCTTGGACTGTTTGACCCTGAAGATGAAGGCATCATGATCCTCCGAAACGTCGGGAGCTGTTTACACAATGACATGACGTAACGTCCCAGAAGACTAGAATATTCAGCAACAGCACTGTGAGAACGTCAAATATCGCAAATTGGTAAATGTAGCATCAACAAGACAGGAATTGTACTATAAAGGAACACTGAGTCGCGTTCGCGTAACCGTTGTTGCCGTGGAAAAGCAATAGGTATTACATATTCTGAGTGCGTCTGTAGCCTTAGCTATCCAGCACGCGCGCATGCGCCGTACTGTCACCTGTGGCTTTTCTGGTTCTACCATTTTTTGCGCATTATCTCATAAACGGCACGATTTTCGGGGGAAAAAAGTTATTGAACATAAAATGCGTGTTTTGATTTTCTCTACAACTTTCGTCTGAAACATTTCTCATTCTTAGAAGAAGCGAGCGAGATATTATCATAATGTACACAGGTCTTCATAAAAGTAACCGTTATTCTCGTCAAATTTCATTGAAACTTGCTTTTACACGACAGATTTTCGATAAATTATCAAATATCAAATTTCATGAAAATCCGTCCACTGGGAGCCGAGTTGTTCCATGCAGACGGACGGAGACAGGCAGGCAGATAGACAGACAGACAGACAGACATAATGAAGCTAACGGTCGCTATTCGCAATTTTGCTAACGCACCAAAAATGGCTGCCCATACACACGAACTGTTCCATGTGATAAATACGCTCCTGAGGACCTCAAATATTTATTCAAACGCCTTCGTATAGGGTGTAAACAATTTCAGTGAAATGCTTACAGCCCTATGATTTATCTGTACCGTACTGTATCAACAGTAGTTTTATATCTGCGATATAATTCACAAGGGGGATGCAGAATAACAAACGACGCATCTGGAAAGTTGGCAGTCCAATCTGCAGCACATACACCACAGTATAGTTGGCACCTTTCGTGCTTCTTACTGGATATGCCAAAGTTTAAAGTGTCAAAGCAAGTAATGTTTATCTGGAGGAGTATCGTGGTGTTCCTCAGACCCTTCAGGCAAATTCCGGAATTAGACCATTGCCGCTCCCACAGCCTCCCAAATCCACAATGCAAAGTCGTCCGGATGAAGGAAGGCAACTGTCTGGGCGAATGCTGAACAGTGGCTTACGTATTGCAATTTCCTTCCTGCTCACTAAAGCAATTTTAAGCCATAGTTCGACGCTGTAATTATGTGGCTGTTTGCGAAATCGCAAGGGAAAGTTACTGCTATCTATGTACTGGCATACCCTCACGTTCTGAATGTGTGTTCCACAAGAGCTGGGGAGTTCTGGGCAGACGGAATACCGGCCTCTGTTTAAGACACTATACCGGGAGTTGGTTAATTTGTAGGGTAATACACTGGTTGTCTGTAGTGTCAGTCTGTCCGGCTTTCAGCTTAAAACTGACTTCCAGTTTTTCGAGTTTCGTGAAATTTTGTTCCAGAAATCTGTCATCGATTTTAATTTTGTATCAGATTTGTCCAACAGAACTTCCTGTAGCATGCAAGCGCCGATACGGATTATTGTTTCTACATTCTATGCATATACTGCTGTATTATCATCCTCCCGGAGCTGCGACAGCATAATAGGTACTCTAACTAGATTATGGATTGGACGGTCCGGGGTTCGAATTCCGGTAGAGATTGTAGGGTTTTCTCTTATCCAAAGCATCCAGACCAACTCAATGGGTACTGAGGTCCTTTCCCGAAGTAAGGTAGTAGGGGCGTCAAGTTCACGACTCACGTTCATCTAAAGTTGAGGTTAAGTATGAGTGGAGCTATACCTCTCCTCCCCCTATACGCCTATACCTTAATGACGTTGTCAGGGACAACTGTACCTTTTTTTGTTTTACCTGCCCTCCTTAAGGGGCCAGTTCTACGTTGCGATTTTCAGGCACCAAATCCCAGAGTTAAAAGAGGACAATGTAGAAGCTTTTCAGAGGGATTTTTATTTATTTTTTTTGTTTTGTTTTTCTTGTTTCCGTATGCTGGTTGCCCCCATCTTATCTCCCTACTTCATTTAACCTTTTAAAGCCTAGCGGTAACTTTACATACCACCAGGTTTAACATTAAAATATTCTACGTGGTGCCCACATTGCGTCTATGTGTTTTGTATGGATCTCCGAACAAACAGCAACCTTTGCCTTATAAAACATTAAGTGACTGGTTTTTATAACCGAAGTGGAGAGTGTTTACAGCGCGGTACGCACTGAGTCCTTGTATAAAACATACGCTTCGTCTTTAAAGGGTTAACCAGTCTAAAGCAGTTAACTACAAATTCTGGAGGGCTCTACAATGCAAGCCCAGTGCTTACCTCTTTAGAACCAAATGTTGTCCATGTGTTTTTTTCTCGAACACCCTTGAACTGTGTTCCCTCTGGCTAAAGGACCAAATATAATCTGTATTCCACGATGTCTGAATAGGCCAATGTAGCTCACGTTGTTTATAACTCTTTTTTTTTGTTTGATGTGCTCCGTTTGAGCAGCTTCACATGAATGGATCTGTATGTGTTGGCAGCACTGTTGGTTTTGAAACTGTAAACAGAGAGGCCTTCCAGTAAACGTTAGACAAACATTTGAAACAATATTACACGTTCGCTGTAACATTCCCTAACCTCTAATTTATTCTGCATGAATTTTGAATTCAGAGGCAAGTTTCCACACATTTAACAGCAGCTACAAAGTTCATTATCAGTGAATATTATTCACCCGCGTTTTGTTATCTTATCTCCTGGGGATTTTGATTCTGCATTATATTCTTGCTGCCCCGACATTTTTATATTCCCTTGTATTTGTTACGCGCTGGGATATTTCAGAGCAGCCTTTTTCATATTAGTAGTGCTTTGTGCACTACTCGTGTAAGTTACTAGGCCTGCTCCTCTCGAAAATATTGCACTTAGGCCTGACCCCTAACCCCACGAAACGGAGTCCTTCTTGACAAGCTGACATTTTCTCAGCCAGTCAAGAAATCCCCCCCCCCCCCCCGCAACCATTTTACGGAATCCGAAGGTTTATTATTACCGTTTTCACAGGAGCCCTCACATTCAGTTTCTTTAAGGTGAGTTTTAATGTTATCCTCCAACCTACTCCTAGGTTTTCCAAGGGCGGTTTTTTTTTCAGGTTTTTCCATCAAAACCCTAGATATATTTCTTTTCTGCCCAATATATGCTACCTACCCCCTCCATCTCATGCTTCTTGATTTCATCACACGAATAATTTCTGGTGAAGCGTACAAATTTTGAAGCTCTTTGTTATGCCATTTTTTTTAGTCTCCCATTAATTCCTCCCTCTTAGGCTCAAATATCTTCTTCAACACCCTATTGTCAAAAACCCTCAGACTATGTTCTTCCCTTTGTGTGAGAGACCAAGTTTCAGACCCAAAATTATTGTTCATGGCCAAGCTAATAGGCATGGTATTGTAATGCATGAAAATTGATATTTGCAAAATTTCAATATTTTTGGAAGATCTATCACATACAAAATATCTGGGCCATACACATGGTTATGCCAGTGCAGTATAAGCACACATTGTCACCATGTTAGTGTTATTGACAATTATATGATATTTGTACCAAGTTTTGTGAAACGGCATTTACGCAACAAGGCTGATTTTCCTTCCAACTAGCTCCCAGATTACAGAACCCAAAAATCAGCACTGCTGATACCACACCCCAGGACTGGACATAGTCCTGAGCTAGTTACATCCATATCACATTTTCACAGCTTCTTTCCTTGAGATTTCATCTTCTTGTTACCCTCTTGTCACTTTTACAGTCTTCCAATAGGTTGGCTTGCCACCAAAATTCTGTATGGACATTTCCTCTATTTTGGCTTCAAGTTTGTTGCCCACTGAATTTCAGTAATGCAACAGTTATTCTATAGAATATGTAACCTCATAATGTATGAAGATCCTGAGTGCAAAATTTTCTAACTTTTTACCTTACATCCTGTGCACTTGGTTTTACACACTGCAGTTATGTTCTTCCCTCAAGTAAAGCACATTTCATGGCCCTAAAAACTGGCAGCTTTACTGTTATCTGTATCGATGTGTCATTTTAAAAAAGAGACACAATGACAGCCATATTTGATACAAGATTTGACATCCTGACAATGATGCATCTGATGATTCATTTCTTGTGGGATGTGATGCTGTGTTATTTATTGGGTCCATGCTTCTGAGCATTTTGAAGGTGCCATGTTTCTTTGAACCTCTGGAATCACTAATCCAGTAACATAATGCCATGTTCCAGAGTACTTTGATCACCAGTCTTTTAATTGCATTTCAACAAGCATTTTGTAAATTCGTTCGCCTCTCGATTTGGTTGGTCTCATATCCATGTTTTGCTGCTTTTCTGAGGTGCTTAAATTTTACACATTAGCAAATGATTTGTGATGTACACCCATAGTTACAGTTCTGTCACTGACTGTGTTATCATCTCATACTGACATGCGGTTATAGCAGCAATACCTATTCATTACGTGATTGCCTTCCTTTCCTCATGAGCAGTACAATATGTGAGTATATAAAACTTCAAAAAAAGAATAATGCTAAAATTAAGGAAATGAATTTTCTTCATGAAGTTGAAAAAGCTTGCAGTAAGGATTTAGATCACATCCATAAACTACATCAGGATTTTCACATCACTTTAACAGCCACATATATTTTACATACTGGCAAAACTATTAAGTAAGTGTCACCTGTTTGGGTGTTCTGTGTTTGGTCCATGGTACAGAACATGCCAGTGGATACTGACTGAACACATTCTGATACACATAAATATATTAGATTATTTTTATCAATATGGAATTCTTATTTTGACAAGTATAATTTTCCACTACCTGTGACTTCACTTACTGCATTAACCCTTTAAAGACGAAGTGTATCTGTTTTATATAAGGACTCAGCGCGTACCGCACTGTAAACACTCTCCACTTCGGTTATACAAACCAATCTCTTAATGTTTTATGAGGTGAAAGTTGCTGTTTGTTCTGAGATCTGTACAAAACACATAAACGCAATGTGGGCACCACGTAGAATTTTTTAATGTTAAACCTGGTGGTATGTAAAGTTACTGCTAGGCTTTAAAAGGTTAACATAGCCCACTCAGCTGAAACTGTGGCAGGATGTGACAGCCACTACCTGTCAGGTAAAATAAAAACCCTATCCTTACTGCAAGGCCACCTTATTTTGTTAGCCTGCAAAAAATGTCTGTGCTATGTTACACTGTTTCTCTGTACTAAGGATAATAGGATGTGCTAACATCTTTATCATGAGTGTGACTGATAGACTGATTCATGAGCTTAAATCAACTGTATTGAACATTTAGGGCTAGTGACAGATTAAAAAAATTAAAACCTAAAAATTACTGTAAGCTACAAATTCTATTAGTGGAATTTTTATATGCCACATATAATGTTTAAATCATCATGAGATCCAAAGCCAAGCTCTGTTTATGTGCTGCACATAAAGGTAACATCATTAAGATAGGAAGGGCGTTCATGTTTCAGATCCTGTCGCTTACATCCCGCCTGAGTTACGTGCAAGTTAATTTGTGAACTTAAGGTGTTCGTTCTTTTCCTACAGACTGGCAACCCCGGACAATGTTCGACAGCAGCGGTCTCCTGACCCTGCACTATGGCAAGCATCATACGACCCTGATCGATGAAATCCGTGCTTGGTTTGACGGGGAGTGCTTTGCCGATGTTGCACTCGTGTGTGAGGGCAAGGAGACATTAAGAGCACATCGACTCATTTTAGCATCATCTAGTCCTCTTATCAAGCGGGTCCTCCAGGAGAGTCCAACTGCTGAGAGCCCAGTTATTATTCAATTCCCTGGTGTGCGTGCAGCAGATATGAGGTTGTTGCTAGACTTTCTGTACACTGGCCAGGCTTATGTCCAGGTACGTACAAGAATATGAATGGAATTGACAGTCTTTGTGCTCTGGCTAAGCTTGTGTTCACTTCCATAAAGATTCTGAATGGATGGTACAGGTAAGCCAGCCAGGGTTATATTCAGGTACATGTGACATTGCCTTGGAATAAATGGCGTATGTACACTGACCATGTTTATATTCAGGCATATATGGCATTCTGATAAAACTGACGGCGTATGTACACTGGCCTGTTAAAGTGTACATTCAGCAGTAAGTATTATACCCTTCACACATTTATATTCAGTTATATTCACATACACACATGCATGTAAGTGTGCATATATTTAACCTTTAAATGACTGGGTTGGTAATTAAACATCTGCACACTGTTTACAAAAAAATGTACGTATTATTTGAATAGGAAAAGATAAAACTGTGAAATGAATGGCATTCTGTTGAAAATAAAACAGAGATTAAGCAGCATGGCTTAAAATACAGTGAATTTCCTTGTTGCTCAAATGCATAAAATGAATTTTTAGGGGTTTTTTATACATACACATTTAAAGGTTAATGGGTGCCTTTATCTTTTCCCCCCCACTGAAATCTGTAACTTCATTTCATCCAAAAGTCTTTTGGCTTTAAAAGTACTTAATGAAGTCTGCAATACTGAAGACTAATACTGTATTTTTTATCAAGTTAATGAATTAAATAACTGACATCTGGCAATACAACCTGAAAGTTTATCACCACTAATACCAGTGCCCACCATTTTGCACACTCCTGAGCCAGTTCGAACCACCTTCAAACCCACTTGTTACCCTTCTTTTCAGTCTTACAAGCAGATGCTATGTAGAGGTTCTTATACTAACATTTTGTATGCTCTGACCTACTTGTGTTTGTTTCCAGGCTTGTGATGTTGATAGCCTACGTGAGCTCATCCAGTTGCTTCAGATAAAATCTGACTTTCTGGATGAACATCAGTCAGAACTGCCAACAGTCCAGTCGCAAGATAAGGAACCTGAAAGACAGTGTGAACCCCAGCTTAGTGAAAGTTCCACAAACTCTGAATCTAGTTCTAGGGAAAGACTGGAGAGAGTTAGTAGGGACAGCAACAAACGGCCTAGTACAGATGAGATCTCAAGTGAGTGTAGTGGTTCCATGAATAAATCTGACACTAAAAGTGGACCCCAAGAATTTCCGTTGGCAATTGTGACAGTAAAGAAAGAAATTCCAGAAGAAGAAGTTGAGACAAAGGATGGTGAAAGAGAAGAGGGAGGAGAAAATAATGTCCGGGATAGAGGCAGGCAGCAGAGGGCCATACCAGCTAGGAGACGGAGCTCACTGAACCCAGTGAACCTGTCCATGTCTAATCCTGAGGAGTACAAAGACTCACCACAGTCTCCAAGACTTGTGAGAAATGTCGATGCAGGCGAGCATAGAGAGCCGAGTGGCGACCCATCTGACAGAGACCCTGTCACAAAGGTTTGCTAATATTAGGTTCCTTCTCTAAACAGCCTATAGCTATGTAATCCCTTTGTGAAAACAACATGTTACAATGTTTTCTGAACCATAATGTGTTTACAGTTAATCCTGTACGAAATTACGCAAGCGTACCTGCAGTGGTTCATTAGTTTTTGCAAATTATACGCAAGTCTACATTCAGATTCTGTACACCTGTCATGTTTCTTTTTAAAGTCTACAAAAATATTACTTAACAACAGTAAAACTGTGAGTTATTGAAGGTCTGTTACCATAAAAAATTATGCAGCCCTCAAAATGGTGTTGGTCACACCTCAGAAATTTGTCAGCAGGACCATCAGGTTGGTGTGCTTGAGGGTATGAATTTAAAAGTCCGTAAAGTATGTAAAGTGATTTTAGTGCAAATATTCCTGTATACTTAAAGCCTTATTCAGAAGGGCAGCCTTGAAAGTAGTCCTCTTGAGCAGTTGTACATTTAGCCGAGCAACATTGCCACCGTTGGAAACCTTCAGCACTGACGTCATGTTTCCCGACATCTTCAGTGTCCTGTACACGTCATCCCTTCGAGATGGACTCTAATTTTGGAAAGAGCCAGAAGTCATTGGGAGCCAAATCTGGTGAATAGTGGGGATGTTCCAATCCAGCAATAAATTTTTTGGTATAAACTGCTTGGCAGTACTCAGTGAGCTTGAGTCATGACAGAGGAATCAGCTGTTGGGCCAGAGTTTAGGCCATTTTCTGTGAACAGCTTCACATAACCTCTCCAATATTTCCACATAATAAGCCTGGCTGACATTTTAGCCTTGTCTGAACCAACAGTTTTCCACATCTTATTCAGAATTTTCACTGGATCTGTACATTCTTGGATAACTGCCTTTTTCTGTCCCTTCCATGAATCTCTTAACCATCTTTGAACTGTTTATGCCACTCTCAGACCCTTGATTTCCTCACAGTCCCTGTGTCACATGCTTCAGAGAGCATTGCACATGTTTGAGTTGCACTCTTTCCTAATTTCACATAAAATTTAATGTTAATATTTTGCTCTGTGTTCCAATTACTCATTGTGTGAGAAGAGACACAGACACACACCCCTTGTATGTGCCATAGCTTTAACACAGCTGATTACACAGTGTCAAAATCAGAGCCTGCGCAACTCTAAAGATTCACAGACATGATTTCAACACAAGTCCAATGTAACATGACAGATATTGTGACAAAATCTTTTCGCAGACTTGATAGCCATGCCTCATACAAAAGTGCTGTTGCTTGACGTTCATGTTGAGTTTCGTCTTCTGTTGTGCAGTTGTGTCTTATGTACTGTGATGCTGCAGTACTAGAAATGTGCAGTTTTTTCTTCTTGCATGTAAATTTGAGTATGACAATGCAGGAACCATTTTGTGTCTTTCTGCAAACTGAAGATAATTGAAAGAACAGTGATGTCAGGCAGCAATGTGTAAAAGTTCAAGAAGCCTTAAATACAAACTTCGGCACCACTAAATTGGAAGCTGTGGGTTTATAACCTAGCCCCATAGAAATCCTAATTTGACCCCTGTTAAACTTCTTCTCTGGCAATACATTAAGAATGCTCACTGTGGTATAACAGTTGTTATTTCAGAGCAGTTACAGGAAAAACTCACTGCAGCCAGCATAACATGCTGTTAAATAGCAGCAGTGCCTACATTAAAGGTTATGGAAGATTATTTTGTGAGTTATTTTAAGAAATATATTTCTCAAAAGAAGTATTCTCTTTGATGAACTGATGTAAGTGAATGCTTATAACTTTCAGCCTTCCAGAGGTAAGAAGCCAACGGGTGTCCATATTGTCAGAGACTTTTCACTAGGCATTGAAAGTGATGAGAGACATCTGCAACCCCACAATAAGACCCTCGCATCTCTTCTGCAACTAGATGTTCCCCACCTTCACCACCGAACTAAGAGAAAGCCACACTTCACCAATTTCTATTCTGACCCAGAGCCAGACAGTAAGCTGTCAGAGGATATAGGGAAATCTTCTGACACACTGCATCTGTCGCCTGACAACTATGTTGTCACTCCTCATCGTAAACGTCGTCCGGGTTTCCACAATTCCCCTGCCCAGAATCCACCATTTGTTCCTTTGTGTCCATCCTACATTGATGACATCCCAGCGTCACATCGTAGCCGTGGTCCGCACAGCCATCTGTCTGTCCCTTTGTCTGCCTCTTCAGCACCTCAGTACCTTGATCGCCCCACCCCTTCACCTGGACCTGGAGATCTAACTTCTCCACCACAACAACATGGACAAGAAGAAGTAAAGTACCGACCCTCCAGTGGAGATGGCAGCTTGTCGGGCTCAGCTGAATTTGGAGCAAGAGAAATAGCAGCAGGATGGGGTCCGTGGTCAATTTGTCAGGCCCAAGTGAATCCAGGTGGTGGGGAAGCACTTGGTGGGGAAGGTGGTTCAGCAGCGCCATTAACACCTGGGAAAGCCCCGCCAGTTCGAGAATATCGTTGTGAATACTGTGGTAAACAATTTGGTATGAGTTGGAACCTTAAGACACATCTCCGTGTGCATACTGGAGAAAAACCATTTGCATGCCGATTGTGTGTAGCCATGTTCAAGCAGAAAGCACACCTACTGAAACACCTGTGCTCAGTGCATCGAAATGTGATCAGTGAAGGTGGTGAAGGGCGGTTTAACTGTTGTTTCTGTGAAATGGCGTTTGAAAGTTTGCAGGAGCTCATCAGACATTTGTCAGGTCCACATAATAATCTGCTGCTGAGCAAGAACCTACAGTGAGGTGCAACACTCAGCATGCCATGTCCCTAAACTTTCAATGTGGGCTTAAAGTCACAATTGTGACCACATACAAAGTGACCAAAAAGTTGCACAACCCGTTAGAGGTGTAAGTCTTGTAACTAGTTTTAATTTACAAGTGCAATTTTTAACAGTGCAGCATACACATTCACAATAGATGTTGAAATTAATTTCCTCTTCTACATATCAGGTTCAGTCTGGATCAGTTCATACCTCAGACTGTCCTGTCTTACTAAAATAATCTATGAGATGAAATACTGTCAGTTTATAGAGCCAGATAAGATTTGACTCTTTGTAAAATCAGTGTGTAAACTAACATTCAGTGGTCTTGTGGACTAAAATGTATTGCTGTTAGAGTGTTTACACACAACTGACATTGCGGATGAAGAACTTGAAGCCCTCCACTTTTGTCACTTTCTTTGTTGGAATATACTGATCTTGTGTTGTGCACTGTGCTGTATAAATACTTCGTATTTTTCCTTGAGAAATGGATGTCAGTGGGCAACGTGGTTGTGTCACTTTTTGATTACTCTGTACATTACTAATTGTGACAATAATTACTACTTTTTATTGTCCCACCTGATGACATTATGCAGTTACCTGAGCACAAGACAGTTCTGCATATAAGGTGACCCACCATCACAGTCTGCCATGTTCGGGAAGATGCAGGTACAGAACATGTGTAACTCTGTGCATGATTATAAGGTCACCCACCCCTTATTTAGGTAACTTAGGAAACAATTTTCATCCTGTATTTAGGTAAATAATAGTAATTAGAGATGTGATGTTTATGATACATATAAAACAAACTAATTCTGTTCAAATAAAAAAACACCTCAACAAAAATTTCCTGTCATGTCTGAGGTAATATTGATCTCCCAGCTGGTTTCCTAGGATTTCTAACTATGTCATCTATAGTAAGCATGAAGGAATGGTGAAGCAATAAACCATTTAATTAGATACATATTGGTTGCCATTATATAAACACTTAAAATTACATCTGAACATCGAATTAGTTTGTACTCAATTCAGCAGATTGCACAAAACATATTTATGTATTTGTATGTAAAGTTTATATCTTATTTATTGTTTATAGTACACTGTAACTGAAATTGTGACTTTTTGCCCAAAAAGTACAAACAAGCAGTAAAGGGAGAAGGTGGGACAAACTCGGCAGTTCCTTTTGGTTCACATGCAAACCCTTTGAAGCACATGTTCAAACATGAATGCGTTCTTGCAGATTTCAGTACCATGTGTGTGTAACATGTCACCATACAAACGTCACAGACTGAGTTCGAGTGGTTCTATGTTACATCATTGCAATGAAGTATTCTGCATGTATTCAACATTTTGTAATTTCTCATTTTCATAAAAACATACTTTATTAAAAAAATTAGTTACTTTTCAAAAGATCTGTCACAACAGAAAACTTTAGGACTCTAAACTGAATAGAGTAAATGTTTTTCCCACCTCATGACTTTGCTTGGTCACCATGTTGGTATACTTTGTGACAGAAAGTTTAAAAACACCAACATGAAGATGTTTGTAGCAAATAATGCACATACTCAGTCATAAAAAAATTGGCCAGTCAACAATACAGACGGGCAGTTATAAACAGCTTACTAACACAGTTCTGAAGGGGGGCCTCTCTTCTTTCCAAACCATAAAAATACACTTTATGGATCTAAAATATGAGGAAGCTGAGCTGTGATACAAATTAAAAGGGAACAGATGACGTGGGAGATGTTTAAGAGCGTGGACTGCATTCAGGTGGGGCATAAACATGGTAAAAGGACCTTAGGGTTATATAAGTTTTCAGGTTTACACCGGACCCATAGCCAGACCAGGAACGTGGGTGCAGCAGCTTCCAGTGTGGGTGCGTGTATGTATGTACATTTGTATACATATATAATGCTCTGTTACACATATACTGCATATACATTATGTATGCATAAGCATAAAAAGCACCTTTGTCAGGAACACAAAATCAACACTTTATTTACACGATGCACTCTGTAACATTGCACAAAAAATCTTGTATATGCATACCTTTTTGAAAATGAGCTGTTTTGAACCATGGCGGTTCAACCAAGGCCACATGTGGATGCGGTAGGGCATTGCACGTTCGTTAGCAGGGTGATCAGCATGTTTGTCTTTGATATTTTGCAAATTTGTAGTAGGTGCATCCAGATTTGTAGCGGGTGCATTGCACCCACTCACACCTCCCTGGCTATGGGCCTGGTTTACACAGGTAGCGTTTCTCTTTTGGGGGTTCTCATTGCCATGATGGATAAGTTTATTCATGACATTTCTGGAAGTATTCACATGAATGAAATTAAGTCACCCTGAAAATTGAGGCAGCACGTTTGTCCAAAATGTCAGAACAGACTTTTCCTGCACAGTTTAAAGCATCTGCCACAGCCAAGTTCAGTTGCCCTGAACACAGAGGCAGAAAGTTCCTCTGCATTGTGAGAACAAACTTCATTTGCATGGTGTAAGAACCAAAAGCCCATCTCTTGAATCTCAAGGTTACATGAGAATTTCATGACCACATGCATAACTGTCAGATTTTCAAGGAAGACCTTGCACATTGGAAATACTTTTGTGACTGACTTTCAAACAGTCATTTTTGTTTCCAGCCAGTATTTGCTGTTGCCTCAAGACTGTATGATATGATATGGTATGGTATGATATGTTCAAGCTCAAAAAATGTACATGTCATGAGGAACAGTTCTGTTGCAGGTCACTTTAATGTGGGTTGTGTGCCACTGAAACTGATGCTGTATCTGTGAGTAGGTTATGTGTCATTAATGGTCATATGAAACATAAAATGTTTATCTTTAACCCTAGGACTGCCAGCGCAGACTAGTTTCTTAATGAATGCAGACATCTCTGGAACTACTGTTAACTCCCAAACTTTTTTTGCTTGCAAGTGGCTTAATGACATTTTGAAACTGTATGATCTGAACATTGTAGTAGAAAATGTGACCATATTTGTTTTAAATACTTATTCAGCAAAGAAAAAATTTAAAAAAGTGTATTTTCACCAAGCTGTGAAACACAAATGTATAAGTACTACAGATGTATGGAGCTAGGATAGTGTAGTTGGCTATGGGCTGAATGGTCAACAGTTTGAATCCTGGCAGGGGCAAGGGAGTTTTTTCTTCTCCAAAATGTCCTGACTGTCTCTGGGGCCAACCCAGCCTCCTATTTCATAGATACTGGGTTTATTTACCAGGGGTAAAGGGCACAGGGCGTGATGTTCACCACTGTCCTCCACCTGGTGGTAGGGTTAAGAATAAATGGAGCTATACTTCTACTCTCCCCTGTATGTCTTCATGTGTGTATGGCGTAGACAGAGCCAACTTTAGCTTTTTATCACAGCAATATAGACTATACATACACAATAGAAATCATTATCTCCCTGTAACACCCCAGATATCACATTGTTAGCTCCATGAGTATAACTGTAATTTACCTTCAACAATTGTTGCTACCCTAAGCATCATTTGTCATTCACACAGCCTGTCACTTTTTACATGGACTGTTTCTGAAAAATAAGTGATACATCTGAGGTATCTTATAAGTAGAAAGACAGGACAGGGAAGTTCCTATACACCATCACTTTAAATGTAGTTTATAGATGGCACCTGTGTTATAAAGGTGTACATTTATGGGTCAGCAGTTTTGGCATTGGCAATGTAGAGCGCACCATGAGGTCAGATATTTTGTGTGGCAATCATTGGGTTTAGAGCTCCAAAATAATATATAAAACTTTTATAAGGGGGTTAAGGGATTAATATGTAAAGGAAATTTAGTATGTTTGTATGTGATGGATGACAAAAGATGGTTTGACATGTCACAGTGAGTCATCATAAACCCTTAGATGCACATCCTGTTGTATCACCAAGTACTAGATATTAGTAAAAACAGATAAGTGTACTGTCATAGCCACAGAGATGTGAAAAATTGCACAAGTAGTGTCCTTGGTAGTTGTCGTTACCTTGTTGACAAACGTACAGCCCCTTAATCTTTTTGTTGCAGGGCATGTTGAATTTAAGTTTATTCACGCTAGTGACATGATGTTTTATCAGTGATGGAAGTTACTGATAGGCATTTTGTAGCAGGTTTGTGTTAACCTCACTTTTGTAAAGAAGTAGTTTATGCATTTCATTAGATGTTCAAGTAAGATGACATGATTACCAAATGTGATTCCTAAAACATCAAACATTCATGTGTAACTGGTACTACATCAGTTTATTTCTGCAAGCTGGCCATTTTTGCCAAAAAGGCAAGTTTTTTTCCAATTGTATTTTTGTAAAAAAATGTCAAAGTATAAATTTATACAGGATATGCAGAAGAAAAGAAATATGAGAATTAAAACAAAACATTATGCTCTGGTGGCCATGTTTGAGAGTGGCTGAATCAGGTTGTCATTGCCAGTGTCAAAACTTCTGGTACCATGAGCAGAGTGAAGGTAACTTGCAAGTGACTTTGAGGGCCTTGGATGAATGTCATGTGTTGACTTCACTAATAACAC